>JAUMHB010043177.1:0-18130 GCA_032359685.1 Pittosporum tobira
GCTTCCAAGAAAGGTATAAAACTTAACCCTAGCTTAGTTTTTCTTTTATGAAACCATTGATTTAAGGTGGATATAAGAAATTTATGTGAAGTCCAGGGTGGTATTGAGATAGTCAAACATGCTTAGTTACAGTTAAAAATTGTTATATGCATGGCGGAAATTGATGTTATCATGTTGGAGTTTTGTGTTGGGATTGATTGGTTGGCTTGTGAATATGAAATATGTTAGGTCATATTATCATGTTATAATGATTAGAAGTCGGTTTAAAAATGGTTTTGAGTATTATTTCTGATGTATGAGTTAGCTTGGCCAAAAATGGACCATGCATGCATGATTCCCGAGTAGCCAGAAAAACTCAGAAACGTCGATTTTCACGGTAAAATCCATATCAAATAATTTACTCGTGCGTTTTGCGCGAAACTTTTTCGTGGTGAAAGATAACTTATAGAATAATGTATTTTAAAAATGACTTGAGCAAAAATGATCATTTGATATTTTTACCAAATTTTTGAAAAATAGGACAGAAGTAAAATTGATTTTCTGGAAAAATTCTAATTTTGGCCTAACTTTAGAAGTTTATCAAAAATAATATATACATGTATAAATCATGAAAATTTTTGTATATAAAGTGGGATAAATTAATATATAATAGACGTGTATAATGGATGTGTATCTAATTATATTTATTTTTAATAGTTGAGGTCCTTGTGGAGTGGCCACGCCGATTAGTACAATTAATTAATTAAATTGTTGATCCCTCTTGCGTTGGCATCGATAAATAATTAATTGAAAATTTGAAAAATTCTCTTCCGCTTCCATTTAAACAAAAACTTGTTCCACACGATTTTATCCATATGATAAAAATAAAAGACAATTTAACGTTCGATATAATACAATTAAAAGTATATATAATAATATATTTTATAATATTAATATTTTTTTTAAAATAATTTTAATTTATTTTTTTTATAAACAATATCATTTTATTTCATAATACATATATTTGATACTATAGTATCTAATAAGATACATCAAATTGTAAAAAAAATTTTACCGTATGATTATAACACTATTAGCAAAATATACTTTAGTTATAGAATTACTATTTATAATAAGTTGTAACTATCAGTTTTTTTTTTTTTGATGGAAATATGATTATTATTTTTAAAAAATCTCTCATTTCTTACCGGAGCAGGAGTAGATGCTCTACCAAATACAAGTATTGTGTGTGACCCAAGGACAGGTCTTCTTCCTCTTCTTGACATTATTTTGTACACAAAAATAAATAAATAAAGCAGCCATAAATTTTTGAATTTCCTCTCTTTCACGCTTTCTCTCTCTAACTTTGTGTGAATATACTGTTTGGATCTCACAAAATCAGAGTGTTTTCTCCGTGTAAAGTTGGAAAGAGCTCCATTAATGGCTGGTCGTTACAATGACAACCCTTTTGCCGAAGAAGTCGAAGTTAATCCTTTTGCTGTAAGTTAACCCTCCGTATTTCTGATCATGGTCGTTTGTGTTCGTATTGTGATGTTAGTAGCCTAACTACTTTCTGTATTTTGACTTTGGAGTAGATAATTTTGACTTTTAAGTTGATCGTGTAATTGCCGTTGACTACTTTGGATTTATAGGTCTATTTTTTTGTTGCTTAAACTGATTTCTATGCTCGATTATGTGGTTTGCTGGTCTCAATTGCTTGATCTGTTTGGTGTGAGTCGAACCAAACTGCTCGGGCTGGATTCGGATTCACTTAGCTAAAAGTTAAATTTTAGCTCTGACTTGATATATTAATAATTAGAGTATGAGCATATTTCAAAATTTGGTTGATTGCTAGGACATTTTGAAATAGCTTTTTTCTATTGAGAGTTGGAGTAACTCAATAGAAAAGTCCAAACTACTTGAGAGTTAAACCTGCCTAAAACTTTATTTTAGGCTCAATAAGTTATATGAACCAAATTTGAACAAGTCAATACTCGACTAGATTCGGGTCGCTACAATTTGGTGATATGTTCGATTTCACGCTAAAGGCAACTATTGAAAGCCTTTTAGCTAGAATTGTCTATCAGTTTTGATTGGTATGAAAATTTTATGTCGAGACTATTTGAGGAATTTGGTGATATATGGGGCTTCATACTAACGGCTTCTTGCTTGAGCTTTTCCAGTTTCCATGAGATGTGGGTATATTGATTCTCATTTTCTGATTTAACACCTTGAGTTAGTGTTTCTCTGCTGATTAGGAAACTTGTTATAGGAGAATGGAACAAAAAAACTCTCCTTCCGTTTGATATGGAAAAACTAACAGGTAAAAAGAGTACAATTTCCTTTTATTCTCGATTCTAGCTAAATATAAAATCTCTACATATATATTTCTGTTAGATATAACAAACTCAAGACTTAAATTCTAACTGCCTTGACTTATTGACTATTTGCCTTATTACTTTTTGCCCATTTTGCTGCTTCTTTATTACTTTGCTCTCTTGATCTTGTTATGCAAAACCTTCATCAATAAATTATAAATAATTTAAATGCCTGAACAATATTTAATTCTTCAATGAGCTTCAAATTAATTGATATCTGAGCTACGTAGGGGTAAGAGAATTACCTTGATAAACTTGTGTGTTGCAATAATTTGCTTGTCTGCGCATGCTTATGACGCGACGCTTGCTCATGTTTGTTTGTTTGTTTGTTTGTTGTTTGTTGTTGTTCTTGTTGTTGTTCTTGTTTTTCTGAAAAATTTATTCACAATTGTCTTCACTATTTAAAGTTGCTCAATAACTACTTAATTTTATCAAATTTTTTGTTTCCTTTTAACATCAGGACCCAGCAGTTAGAGGAAAACCATCTAGAAATACAAACTTCAGCGGAGGTTCATTTTTTACCACAGTATGTTCACTATTTCCTTTGATTTATGTAAAGGAAGATTAATTTTTTAATTTAAATCATTTCAGATTATTTTCTTCATGTTGTGGTATGTTTTACTTATCAAAAAAATGTTGTGGTATGTTTAGTGGTTTTTATTACTACAGTCATGTTCACCCTTTTACCAATCTCTCACATGAATTATTATGCTGCTGGGCATCCAGAATACGGCTGCAAACTCAAGGCTATCACCTCTTCCTCATGAGCCTGCTGATTTCTATGATCGTAATGTTCCTGTTGATATTCCTCTTGATTCGACCACAGTAAGTGGAAATTGAGAACTTTTAAGTAAATAATAAAAGTCCATAGTTACTCCCTCTTATACACATCATTACTTTTGGTCCTCAAATTGAAGTCTTTTTCAAACTTAGGATTTAAAGAAGAAAGAAAGAGAGCTTCAAGCGAAGGATGCTGAACTGAAAAGGAGGGAACAGGTACTTCAGATAGAAAATCTCAGTTTTTCTCTTAAAGCATATCATTTATCTTCTCTCCATTTCAAACACAACAATATATATGCTAGCTTTTGGTTATTTGTGAGTACAGGCCAAGCCTATAAATAATGATATTGTTATGTATTATTTTTAAAAACAAGAAAGAAGTTGTGTAGGATATACCCTCAGGAGCAGTTCTTGAAGAACATGTGAACTTTTTCTTTTGCTGCCACTAGATATGTTTTTTTATTTGAGAAGTACCAAAGGACATTTTATGTTGAAGACTCTATTTCCTTTTGAATGTGGTAGCAAAAACTGTGAATATTTACCATTTCACTTCTTTGTTGATAAAATAATATTACCTCCTTTCCAAATTATAAGAGCACTGCTCATAGTAATTTACAGAGAGAAGTGCTCTTTTAATTTGGAATGGAGGGATTATATGATTTTGAATCAAAATTTAGGCCTCTTTGTATATGTGTGTCTTATAGTACCTGTGGGTGCCTGAACTGATGGATAAAATATCAACTCTCTTCTGTAAGTAGTCTACGTCACTTTTTGAGACAACAATTTTAAAAGAAGGAAAAATGAATAACTTGGTAAAACTCTGTCTCAGCCATAAAAGTTGTGCTATATATACTTAATTTTCAAACAATTATGTTGAGATACGTAATTTAAATATAGAATACATAAAAGAGGAATTTTCTCAGGATGTACTTTGTGGAACAGTTTCTAAATTTCTATTTGATTAGTTACCTTTTGTTTTTATTTTATGTAATGAGTAACATCATTTGATATGTTGTGCCTCTCTCTCCAAAACAAGACGTGTCCGATTATTTTTGATCATTTATATGTTATTTTTAGTTGTGCTCCTGGTTTAAGTATCTTTAGCCATCATTTTGTTCAGTGGTACACTCCTTAAATCCTTGCGTCAACATGAGCTTCTCATACTAGTTTTCCATTCGGAAAATAAAGTAAAATGAAAATACTAATGAGGACATGTTTCTTCCACATTTGTCGTGTAGTAGACCAACATAACTACCTGGAAATAACTTGGTATGTGTCGGTGGCGTCATAGCTGAGATTATTGTTTATTTATTTATTTTTCTATTCAAATGCTATTGGTATGTGGAAATATATCTATCAAAATTTCCCTTGGTGTATTTCATTACTATTATTTCTTATTTTCGTATTGGTGTATTTGATGCCATGCAGGATGTCAGACGGAGAGAAGAAGCCGCAGCACGAGGTACTTTCTGCTGTTATGATCTTTCCATCTTTTCCTTATGTTATGGACTTGACATGTTTGGACCTCTATTAAAAGTGGTTTTTTTTTTTTTTTTTAAATTTTTCTGGGTAAAATAGCTTTACTACGTATATCCAAAATATGATGCAAACTCAGTGACACGATTCTGTTATTTTTTAATGTTGGAAACTGACAACTTAGCCCCTGATTATTCCATTTGGTTGCAGCTGGTATTGTTCTGGAGGAGAAAAATTGGCCACCATTTTTGCCAATCATCCATCACGATATTGCCAATGAAATACCAATTCATCTACAGAAACTGCAGTATGTTGCATTTACAACCTACTTAGGTATGTCCATCTCTGACCGGTTGTATGGAATTTTAATTTTTCACTCATCGCCAATGTTAGGTATTGTCTGCTGCTTTCATTTATACATGTGAATCCTTAAATGTGTTAAACTCAGTAATTTTTTGCTAAATTTTTTAGTTCTAGTTGTAACATAGAAGAGGACGACTTATTGGTGAATATGTGTACAACTTTCCTTTGATGCTTTCTGCTGTCTTCCTTCTTACCTTTTCATTTTCCCCTTTAGAGGGAAACAAAGGAGAAGAGAGGGTAGTAGACTTCTAGCTGATCAAAAATTTGTCCATCCTTACATTTTCATTTCTAAGATTTCTAACCTTGAGTTGGTGGAGACATTCGTTCTTTAAGACTAAATGATAATAACCATACAAGAATGCTAGTTATGGCAGGCTCTGTTTATGACATACATTTGTCCTTTAAGCCTAAATGATAATTAACCATATAAAGTGCTGCAATTTTCTCTTATTTTCTTTTTGGTTACCAGAAGTAACATATGAAATGAAGGCTCTAAGCTCTGAAGGGCATAATGCCTAGGAGGACAAGTAAAATTGTTTCTGATTATGTAAAATGCAGTGCTCCATAATCGCATTCTTTGGCTATATAGTAAAGTGTGTGTCTATTTTGGAGCAGCTGCGTTGCCATTTTGGTTAAACCTAATTAGGCCAATGGATGAGTTGTATTTTTCTTTTTTGGATGATTTTAGATGGGTGAGATATCTATTCGACAGCTAGGTGTTCACATCTTTCGCTGTAACAATGAAGAGATTGTAAAAACTTGTATGCATCAGTTTAAGAAGGATTCTTACCTTGTCCATAGGGACATCATGGCATACAACCAAAACGACTCCCGTTAGATAGCCGCCCCTTTCTCTCTTTTCACAGCCTCGTGGACAGACGGAAGAAGGGAAGTTACAGAACTGGGAAGTGAAGGCTTGCGACATTTTTTGTTGATTGCACGAGCTCTCCCCTCTTCCATTCCCAATGGACAACATGATGTTGACCTATCATTTGTTCCATTTGGTCGATTATATTCTACTATTTATTATAAAGTTTACACATTTATAGCAAAAGATTAATGTATTTATATTCATTTGATTACTCAAGACTGCTTACGAGCCCTTCAATATGTACACACTTCTAAACTGATTCCTTGTATTGTGGGGTTCTGGGAGGTCTCACACCTGGACGTGTACCTGCACGCAACACTATACCTGACAGCCCACTTATAGCAGTCACATGTGTTAGTGTCTGTACCCATTTCTTGATACACTAGCTGCTCAAGATTAGGTTATTGGGGACTGAAGTTCTTATTTGCCAAATTCTATGTTTTTGTTTTGTATTATGTAGCACATAATTTTTAATTTTTATTTATTTATTTATTTTTATATGTAAAAGCTTCTCAGTATAAAGCCTTGAATCTTGTGTGCACTAAGCCTCTGTAATTGTCAACGGTAAACAGGACTGGTACTCTGTCTTCTATGGAATATTATTGCCACTACTACAGCTTGGATTAAAGGAGAAGGTATTATTCTCTGATCTGATCTTTATATTACCTACCTTTTTTTAATGTCGTTCAACTTCAATTATTACAAGTGATGTCCTAATTCTGTTGGAACTCGATTTTTGCCTTCTGATGTAGATGCGAAAATCTGGTTCCTTGCTATTATTTACTTTGTATCAGGGGTTCCAGGAGGCTATGTTCTGTGGTATCGTCCACTCTATCGTGCTTTTAGGTATTTGCTTGTCTTTCATTTTTCGCTAAAGTACATTTGTTTGTCTTTCCAAATTCAATCTTTACACGTATTGACTATTAGATACCAATCCCTCTCCCCTCCTTTAGAGATACCTTAAAAAATGACGATTTTTATTGACACTTTTTTGTTTACAATATTACCCCAAAAAATAAGAGGAGATATATGGAGTGTAAGGGGTGGGCAGAAATGGAGAGTAAGACTTGAGTGGGTGGGTCCTATCAGGAATGCTGAAGAGAGAGGTGAGAAGAAGAGGGTAAAATAAGAACTTACATTACCTTTTATGGTCCTAAACTAGAAAAATATAATTTGTAATGGACTAAAAAGGAATAACAATCTCTAATTTTGGAAAGGAGGGAGTAATATTCTTTGAATCTTTTGGGCCATAGGGAAATCTATGAAGGTCCAGGCTGCAACTTAGTGGGCTGTGGACCTGTAGTGGTCGGACCGTACCATCATGCATATGTTTGTGATCTGGACCAGGTATCCAGGAAGATAAAGATAGTCCCTTTGTCCCAAAATGAAAGTCATATCCTTCCATGTTGTTTTAGGTTCTAAAGGGGAGTCCATAGTCTAAAAATAAATTAAAGGTGTCACAAATTTCCAAATTTAACCTTAACAAAAAATGTGTTCACCTAATTTTGAGTTGAGTTAGGAGATTTAATTGGATTTCAAAGACTTACCTCAAATTACATGTTTGTTTAAAATGGACTCTTATTTTCAGATGAGGGGTTTTTTGGAATCTAGGGTAAATTTCATAAAACCACCTGAATTTTTAGCACTTTTGCACATGAGCACCTACATTTAGAAGTCTACATATTACTACCTAAAAACCTGAACAGTTAGCTTTTCCATCAAGGGGAGAAATAAGTAGGCAGGTTTTTTGTTCGCCTCTTTCAGAGGGCCATTGATAGGCAGGCACCAAGTACCAGCTAGCCTTCCCTGGCCTTTCTATAGTACAATCATTGTCTTTCCGTCAAATCGATTCATGATGGCGACTCCTAGTTGGAGGTAACTATAGTCTGGATAGCCTTGCATCTTAGCTTCTTCCCTTCCTTCTGTAAACTGTCTGTGGTCTTTACTCGCCAAAAGAGAGTGAACCACCTCAAAAACACTCCTTTTTACTACAAATGCCAAAAATGCCCCCTACTTGGAGTTTGACTATTTTTCACATTTCCTGTTCTCCGATTTTCCCTCACCACATCAATTGGGCAAAGTGAGTACCTCATTTCATGAGCAGCAAAATTATCCTTGTAAACCCGTCATTAATGTCCCAAAATCATCCAAAAGTTCCCTCCATTCCATATGTAACTCCCCAAAATAGCTTTTCTATTTTCTGAGTAAATGATTTTTAAGTTTCTATGAAGTTTGAAACTGACAAGGGGTGCATATATTAACCAAATTAACCAAAACACACAACCCTTCTCCCACTCGATCTTTCTCCATCGCCTCAATCCTTACTAAAGAAATCAACCCAAATCCTCACTTAAATTGGTGTAATCTTTGTTGCTTTTGTGTGTTTATCCTTTGTAAACCTCTGATATTTGGCTGAGTAGCATATAGTGATATACATGATTGAGATTTATGCAATGGAATGAATCATGCTGATTTATCCTTTGTTGAGACACAATTTTTGATGCACTAATAAAGCCCCAGAACAATTTGAAGTTGTTTGTGGGCTATTTGGAAGGAATTTTAAAGCCCCGGCTGTTGAGATTTACTTGAGTGAATATACTGGCACTAATGGAGACAGCAAGAATGAGCCAGGGTTTCTGTGGCAGATGGGTGTTGGAACTGGGGATCGGAGATGACAGTTTTGGGACTGATTTGAAATGATGATGGGAGATGAACATCGGAAATGCTGTATGAGATAGGAGACATTTCGACAACCTTAGCAAAAGCCTCATTGGAATTTATGCCTTGCATTATTTTTGGTTATCTGGTTGGACAGGAAACGATATAGAAGTAGGGGAGAGATGTAAGCTCGGACTTGTGAAGGATGTTAGTAATTAAAAAGGCAATGGAATAAAACAAGAAGAAAATCAAAAGAGACAATCACACGAGTACACAAGAATTTTGCGCGGAAACCCTAATAGGGAGAAAACCACGGCGGCTGCAATATTACTATATTTTGAAAGGGATTCAAAAGTAGTACACGTCCATCTCTTATATAACGAATACAAGGAAAAACTCTAATCCACCAAAAATACAAGATTGCCCTTAAAAGGCCCACAAGCGAAACCATCAAGCCCAAACATAAACAAAACCCGCTGCCCCCAATACCCCCACCTGCTCACTGGGGAATGGGACCCCCGATTTGTACGGGCTGATATGTTGTCCAACACTTGCACAGTATAAACCATATCCAACAAAGGTATAGTCTACAGCCTAAAGTGCAAAAGAGACTTTAAGCAATGTTTAAACAGAAAATGTCTAGAAGTGTAACCAAAAGCAGTGTTGCATTTAACCTCACATTTTAGGTGGTTATATGTAGGTTTTTGAGCTTCAGGTGGTTTTGTGCGACAAATCTCAGGTGGTTATATAAAATTTACACTAAAATCCAACTGGTGCATGATCTGATTATCATTGTACAAGATAGGATTCAACATGTAATGTATTCCTTGACTGGCATTTATCAAACAGTTTCTGATCAACTGATGTCATGCGTAGTTATTATTATGCTTAACAAAATTCTTTTAGTTGACATCACATCACAATTTCATGTTCGTAGGACTGAAAGTGCTCTGAAGTTTGGTTGGTTTTTCCTATTTTATCTGGTAAGCTTATTAATTTTTCGTTGACTGCTATTTATTTGCCCTAGAGGCAGCCTCATTTTTGCCCACACCTACAGATTCACATCGGATTCTGCATCTTTGCTGCGGTTGCTCCTCCTATATTTTTCAAAGGAAAATCACTTGCGTGAGTAAATTCTTCCTTTCCTAAGCTATCTGTGATTTTTTTTTTTTTTTTGCTATTATACAGAATTAACCTCCGTTTGAAGAGCTAATAATGATGATAAAAACACTGGCTATTCGTTTTTTAAGTTTTATATCCCTAGTAACTGTATCAATTGCACAATTATTTATTTCTCCACCCACTGTTAACTTGCATATTTGGTCTTTGGTGCAGTGGTATCTTGCCTGCAGTAGATCTCATAGGTGATCATGCAATAGTTGGGGTAAGTTCAGTCCTTGTCTCACTATTTTTCAAGGCAGAGTTTGATTCTCTAGAGTACCGTCTACATTTTTTTTTTCTTTTCTTTTCAAATGTTCTCCGTTCCATGAAAAGAGTGCCTGTTTGAATTTTTGAAGTCAATATAAAAACTCCTTAAATCAAAATTGTTTAGTTTTCAACATGCCCCTTATTTTACTATTACATTTGGATTTTTTTCTCCGCCTACCCAGACTCATTTGACATAAAACTTAAAAGGGGCAGATGAGTTGAGTTTCCATATCCATGAGTTTCTGCAAAATGGAAGAAGATTCAATCTCTAGTACTAGTAATGGAACTACTCTTCCCATAACCAAGCTAATACTAATTTATCTTTTGCTCAGATTTTCTACTTCGTTGGATTTGGACTATTCTGCCTCGAATCAGTGCTCAGCATATGGGTTCTTCAGGTAATTTTTCACTTTCAATTCTCCAACAAAAAAATAGATAAACTAGATATTTAAATGTGTGCAAAATGTCTCTTGCAATGTTCATTGCGTCCTCTTCTATCATCATGCAGCAAGTTTACATGTACTTCCGAGGTAGTGGGAGTGCAGCAGAGATGAAACGTGAAGCCGCAAGAGGAGCCTTGAGAGCCGCAATATAAGCCGAGTCTTGTTTCATTGAAGCGGCAAATTGTTGTATTGTTAATTTTCTGTGCTGTTGTCTACACGGGAGGGTTTTTAGGAAATTTAAAAGCAATGCAAGATACCCGATGTAGCGGAATTATAGTTGTGGTTACCTATGTAAAGTAATGTTTTGATTGGTATGTAATGTATTTGATCTGTTTGAACATGAGAGATTGATGGCTCTTGAAATGTTAAATTTGTAAGTGATTTATTTTTAGTACTTGCTCTATCCTGAAAAGAACTCACAATCATCAAAAATTTGTAGATTAAAAAAGTCTCCATTTAATAAGATAGAAAAAATTTTAACTCATTAAAATTTAAATAATTTTACATAAATAAGTTTTCTATAAATATAAATTATGTAATTTTATTCATATACGTTTTGTGATATTTTACCCAAGTATTGAACAATAAGACATGCATCTACGGTAAATAGCCATCAAGAAGAAAGTGCATCTACGCATCTGATTAAATATTCACCACTCACAAAAATTAAGAATGGAAAATGTGTGGTTTTAACTTATCAATTCTCTTTCCTCTCTCATGATTCGTCAATCAAAGTCTTACTTATTTTTCACATAACTTTTTCTCCTGAATTATGTGAATGAATTATGTGAATGATGTGATAATACGATAACGTGGTACCATTATATTGAATATTTACTCGTGTGCATCAAATTTTCACTCTGTGCAAAACGACAATTTCATCTATCTGTCAAAATTTCTACCATCTACAAATTGAACATTTTTACTTGAAATTTATCAAATTATAAATCTTTCGCCTAAACCTATAATTAATTTTGTTACACTCCGTTTGTATTATTTGTCGCACAATGGTGACTATTTTTGTACCTAAAGTTCAATCCTTGGCAATACCATTTACTGTTTTTTTTTTTTATTATTATTATTTTTTTTTATTAATACAAAGGAGTGCATGTTCATATTTTATTTTTTTAAAATTTTAAATTAAAAACACAAATCAAATTTTTAACTAAATAATATTTTAAAATCAATTTTGTAACGGTTTAATTTTATTTATAACCTTATCTATAACAGTACAATGCAATGAAAATAGTCACGTGGTGAATTGCATTGCAAATGCAACGTGCAAGTAGAATCTTTACTTTATTACTCCTTCCATCATATCTTCCCACTCTAGCAGCCTCTTCTTCTTTTTATTTCTCAGATGCCAATTATTAGACCACCACCACCAACAAGAAGTGGTTCAAAAATAAGTGGGCCGACAAGAATAAGTTGCAGAAATTAGAGATTGATGTTGTTGATTAATTAATTAAGGCTCTATGATCATTTATTTAATTTGGATCTAAGAGGCTTTTAATTACTACTACTGGTTGTACAAATTTAACGCTTTGATATTTTTTTGATTAATGAAGGGTAGATTCCTCCTTTATTTACTTATTTAATTACTTACTGAGTTCTATGAATTCTTCATATATATCATCATGTTCAGTCGCACACTTAATTCTTTCTTATTCGTTCTTTGTTCTACAAATATATATATATATATATATATATTAGTTATAGAGTTTTTCTATATTCATTTTTTAAATAATAAAATATTTTAGCTATCGATACTAAGATTTTAAAAATGTGGTTTATCTTGCCAGACGGAGTGAATATCAATTTAGTGAACTCTTGAACGGAACTAGCCCCACTCGTTGAACTTATACCCCGTTTGTAAGTTTTGAAATAAAACAATAAAAAAGTTATAAAAAAAAAATTGTGTTTGTAAATTTGTAATAGAAAATCGAATAAATTTTTTTTTTGAGTTTGTGAGTTGAAAAAAAAAAGATATAATATATTACTATTTTTGATAGTATATGTAGACGACACGAAAAATAAATTAATTTTGTAGTATTAAAAAACAAATAATATTTTAAATATTATAAAAATTTAACAAATAAACAATAACTTTTTTTGACAAATCTGGCCAAATTAAAAATTTTCCAAAGAAAGTTTGTACTTTTTCCACTCTTTTTTTTCTTTTCTTTTTTTTGTTAGTGACAAACTCACTTAGTCACACACAATAAAAATTAATAATTTTTTACCATTTTTTTTTTCTTTTTTCATTGTTCCTTCAACTCACAAACAAGGTGAGCCGCCCATTGCGCTCTGTTTTTTATGTCTCTGTTATAGATTCTGTTTGTCGGTTTAAGAATCGCATTTGATCTGGCACCTAATACACCAATTTGGTCACTCTCAATAGATTCTCACTTCCAACTATTAGGCTCTGAATATTTTAAATATAGAATTAACATAAATTTATTTAAATTGCAAAACAATAAATTTTATGATTATTAATATATTTAAGATTGAATTGATATCATCAAATGAATTTATAATAATTCTGAATTTAAAGTTATTTGACAAATTGATTTTAAAGGTCACAAGGTCCGTGTCATATTGCTTGCTATTTTACACTAGTGGAAACAAAAATGGCACGTTATTTTCTAGCAGCCCAAACAGAATAATATCTGCTCAATACGAGGCCGTACCTTTTTTTGGGACAACCAAAAATAATTAATTCATAAAAATATAAGTCTATGCTTACTTGTCTCTCTTACTACATACGTTGAAAAACTGAATGCAAACAAAGCAAGAAAAATTGCATCAAGCTTTGGAACATATATATATATATATATACACACACACTTTAATAATATTATTAAAATTAAAACTGATCGCTTAATTTATAATATTAAATTTTACTGTTGCTCTAAATATAAAAATAATATAATATTTTTTCACTGTTGATCAAGATATGCAATTTTAGTTAGATTTTTAATAGTTAAAAATTTATATTAATATTTAATAATAAAAATATTTTTAACAATTCTAAATTTAATTTCTATATCATTGATTATGTCTTAACATATTTAAATTATTATAATAAAAATAAATAAATAAAAATATTAATGTACTAGAAGAAATCGGAGGAAATGTATAATATAGATGAGCCAAATTCCTCATCTACATAATTATTTCCTATGGACAAAATGCTTACTTCTACATTATGACATTTTACAGAAAAAAAAAAGATTAATACAAAAGCAGGTAGTACATGAAGCCCTTGTCGAAGAAAGATTATTGCACCTAATTTAGATAATACACTAAATAGTTTCTTATATGAACAATATGAACTTCACTTTTCATGTGAAACGGAGCCCTTCAAAGTAAAAAATAAATCATTTGAATCGTTATATTTTTCTAATCAATACAATCATCGTATTACGCCATTAATGATAATTTTAGATTTTTAATCGTACTTTTTGAATTAAAAGATGAGATTTATTGACGTCGGAGATGGGGTAGCGGCAACAGGAGCAGGTGAAGGAACGGCTGGGGGAGGAGGCGGAGCAGACGGAGGAGGACTGGTGGAGGAACAGCTTGCTCACTGGTGGTGGAGTGTAATTTATACTTGACCATAATAGTAATAATGCAATGAAATATACACGTGGTGAATTTTGCAAATGCAACGTGCAAATGGAATCTTTACTTTATTAGTCCAGATCCTCGTCACTTATCTGTACTCCTCAAATGTCAATTATTAAACCACCACCACCAAGTGGTTCAAAAATAAATGGGGTCCACTCAAAAGAAAAAAAGGCAAATGGGGACTCTACCAATCAAGGGCATTTTTGGAAAAGAAATGTCTATATAAACAACCGCATTAGTCATTACTCTTCGCTCTTCTCAACCTTCACAGCATATACTACTGGCTACCGTCTCTTTTTCTCTCCATCCCAAAAATAAACGTCCCGATTGCGAATGGCAACTGTAAGAAGTGTGTCGATGAACGGCAGCCGGAGTTTTTCAAAGAAATCTGTTGTGGACCGGCGTCCGATGCCGAGAAGGGGCCAAGTTAAGGTCGGAATTGTGCTGGGTCTAGCTCAATCTCTCGCTTCCGTCTTCTCTCCGGTTCGTACCAGATGAGCTGCAGCGCCATTTGGACTTCACCGATCAATTGTATAACTCGCTAGGAGATTTTGGTTGATTTGTGTTGTAGAAATTAGAGGTTGATGTTGTTGATTATTTAATTAAAGCCCTATGATCATTTATTTAATTTGCATCTAAAAGGCTTTTAATTACTACTCGTTGTACAAATACCATACTTTGTTATTTTGATTAATGAAAGGTAGAGATTCCTCCTTTATTTACTTCTTTAATTACTCGCTGATTTATATGAATTCTTCATATAAATCATGTCCAGTTGTTTGGTTAACTCTTTCTTCTTTCTTTTTTTTTTTTTAAGTTGGTGACAGTAATGGTTTTATTGTAATTACAAAAATATTAATTTATTATTAATTAAAGTTAGTATTTCACAAAAATATTATAATATTAATAATAAACCGAATATTCATCTAATAAGATAATAAAATTATGTATCATTAAGTTCATATTAATGGAACAATAATTTTAATAATATGAAATATATTCTCACCTAAAAATGGATAACAAGTACTTCACTTAAATTAATAAGAGAGAAAATAACTAAACGTATTATGTGCTAAAAAATTGAATCTGATACCTCTTACAAGTAAAAAAATTTAGGGTCTCAGTCTTAACTATTGAGCTAAGAAATACTTCGTTGGCGTCTTTCTTATTTGTTTTCTGTTCCACAAAAAAATTTGTCTAATTTATATTATTTTAATTTTTTTTTTACTTGTCCAAATTTATATGGAGTATATCTTTTCTTTTTTGATTTTTGTCCTGAACTCTTTTTGATCTTCTTTTTTTAATAGTACCCAAAATTAATTTGGTAGAAATAGTAAATACTTCTTTAAAAATAGAAGAATCACTAACTCTACTGATATTCTCTTTCTAGTCACTAAAGAATTATTATCTATAATATAATAATAAAAATAGTATATTAGATAAGCAAGAAAAAAAATTTAATAGGCATGTAATTTTCAATTAAGATAATATAAATTACACATAAACAAAAATTTATTATACTTTTTTCTTTTAAAAAGAAGATTAAATTACCAAATTAACGTCTGCAAATGAAAGAAATTTAACCTTTTAATGGAGAAAATAAATTTTTCACATTATTATTTTTACATGAAGATAGAGAACTATAGAGTATTGATGTAACATAAAAATAGAATATAAAGTCATTACCAATAAAAATATTAGTCTAAATTATTCAGACAACTAAAAAGATAATCAGTCTCATCTTTCTAAAACAGAGGGACTAATAAATTTGAAAAAACTGTAATATTTTATTATCATCAGATAAAATTAAAAAAAAAATTATAAAATAACAAAAATTAAAAATTATGATTTATTTTGTCAAATAAAAATAAATAAATATTCAATATAACGAGATAACTGCGTTGATAAGGTGACGTGAATGAACTTTTGAATTGAATGTACCAAAAAAATAATGAACTTTTGAATGGAAGTAGCCATTCGTTGAACTTAGCTGCCCATTGCGTTTTGTTTTTATGTTCTGTTATAGATTCTGCTCGTTGGTTTGAAAATTAGATTTGATCCGGTACGTGTAATACACCAATTCGAACCCTATTAATTGATTCACTTCTAAATGTTAAGGCTCCGAAAATCGAAATTTAAAATAAATGTAAACTTATTTAAATTACAAAATAGTAAAATTTATAATTATTAATATATTTACGACTATTCACAATGTTTAAAATAACAAAATTAAATGAATTTATATTAATTTTAAATTAAAAAAAAAATATTTGACAAATTGATTTATAGACCCACAGCTGCTATTTACACAAATGAAAACAAAAATAGCACGTTATTTATGACTGCCAAAAACAGAATATATATATATATATATATATATATATACGAGCCGTACTTTTTTCTGGGACAACCAAAATAATTGATTCATTAAAAAAATATATAATTTTATATTTCCTTGCCTCTCTGACTACATACAGTGAAACACAAGAAAGCAAGAAAAAAAAATTTAATGTAAAAATGGCATCACGCCTAGGAATATTCCAGGCCATTTTTGTGTATTTTGAAATTCACAATTTATTTTTTAAGAGTGATGTTCATATTTTAAAATTTTTGAATTATCTAATTTTTTTTAAATGCTAGAATTAGTAAAAGATAAAGTGTTTATAGCAACTCCCTTTATTCAAGCAGTCGTAACTTGTATTATCGCTTTTAAGGTTATTGGTTCAAGAATCAACTTCACATATTAAGAATTTATAGTACGATTATGAGTTTAACTAATTAAGTCAAAGAAGTAACAAGTTATCTAGAGTGGGAAGAGTTAGAAATACAGAAAAATATATGTAATGTGTTTGGCCAACTTATCAAAACACTGTGTATTGAATTGAATAAATAGATTTACAGTATAACAGAGTAGAGCAAAAGGTGGAGAAAAACTAGGAACTAAATTAGCTTACAGTTGTCTACTTTATCTTAACAGAAATTCATAATTCAAAAGAGTCTAACAGAAATTTAAATCTGCAGTGGATGAAGGATGATCTTGAACTTCCTTAACAGAAACCTTAACACCCCCCTGCAAAGTGATGGGGAGATCAAACACCATCAGTTTGGATCTTAAGAAAACAAATCTGATTGAAGTTTGACCCTTAGTGAAGACGTCAGCTAACTGATCCTGTGTGGAGATATGACGCACTAGAATATCTTTATTTACAACCTTTTCACGGATGAAATGATAATCGACCTCCACATGCTTGGTGCGTGCATGAAATACCGGATTGGAAGCCAGAGCAATTGCTCCAATGTTATCACACCATAAGACCGGAGGCGATGGTATAGAAACTTGAAGATCACGGAATAACATTCGAAGCCAATATAGTTCAGCTGTAGCAAGGGCCATAGAACGATATTCGGCCTCGGTACTAGATTTAGACACAACATTCTGTTTCTTTGCACTCCACGATATAAGATTTTGACCAATGAAAATACCGTAGCCACTAGTAGACTTGCGATCGTCTGGATTTCCAGCCCAGTCAGAATCGCAGAAGGCATTTAAGGCAGTGGAGGAAGGTGTATAATGCAGCCCATAATTCACAGAACCCTTTAAATAACGAAGAACTCGTTTAACAGCACCCCAATGAGGCTCGCGTGGATTATGCATAAATTGACATAATTGATTGACTGCATAGCTTATATCGGGTCTAGTGAAAGTACAATACTGGAGTGCACCAACAACCTGCCTATATTCAGTAGGATCAGTTAAAAGTTCACCATCATGAGCTGAAAGTTTCGAACCAGAAACAGTAGGGGAGGCAAGGGGCCGAGCACCAACCATGCGAGTTTTCTCGAGTAAATCAGAAATATATTTCGACTGTCGTAGATGTAGGCCTTCTTGATTACGAGCAGCTTGGATTCCTAGGAAATAGGAGAGATTTCCAAGATGTCGAACATGAAAGGAAGACTGCAAACCAAATATAAAATTCTCAACGTTTGAAGAGCTAGAACCAGTGACGATTATGTCATCGACGTAGATTAACACAAACAATTTAAAGTTGTTGGTCTGCAACATGAACAAGCTGTAATCAACTTCAGATTCTTGAAAACCAATGTCAAGCAGATGCTGAGAAAGT
>JAUMHB010043188.1:3389-18128 GCA_032359685.1 Pittosporum tobira
GCTCCGAACCAAGTTAAATCTCCGTGTTATGCATGCTTGGTAATCTTGTTCCTTATTCTTATTCATTGCACAATTGTGTATCCACTCAAATTCATTGATCGTAAGAATAGTTAATCGAAAATTTTTAAACCAAATATTGTGATAACAATCTATTCAACTCCATCTTCTAGATTGTTATTGCACCAACAAAGTGAATGAAATAAACTCAATTGTTGTTACAATTTTAAAGTATGAAATAAAAATGGGTCCACAATATTTATTACTACACCTATTTTTTCTATTTTCTCAAACAAAAATAATATCCTCCGACTTCAATATTATTCTGACAGATACGACAAATAAACAAAAAAACCTCTAATTTGAATTTAATTACAGAGTGTCATTATATCTCTCGAAAAACCTCCGAGTTAGAGGATATAATATTACTCATAAAAATATCCTCCATTGCACATGACAGGATAGTTTTGACAATTACTCAACAATCAACAAATTTCTTAATATACTTGAAAAATTAAATACTACAAAAATTATAAGACGAATGAAATATGACTCTTTTTGTATAACAAAAATAATATATCATTTATGTACAATTATTCAACCAATCAGCCATTTAGAATAATAAACCCCCCAAAGAATTGGTGATATTAAACACCCATAGAATCTCGCGGTGACTTGTTTCCATCCATGCATTTCGGCCAAACTATATTTTATCAAGATGTCACACTAAGTACATTGCATTATATCCTGAAAGTTTGCATGATTAATATTTTTAGATAAAACAATATCATTTTATTAAAAATGCGTAACAAAATGACTTTATTTTGTTAACAATAACTGAAGATACAGCTTATTTAACTGTCACGAAACAAGTAGTTTGACATAGCGAATAATTAAAGCACCATGGGGGTAACAAGAAGATAAGTCACAGGCACAATAAAAGAGCACCACATCAAATGTGAATGAATGCTCCCATCCAAAACTTGAAATGCTACATGAGGAACTGATTGAGTGAAAATAATGTTTCCACAAGGCTGTCTCTCACGTGAGATAAAATGCATTGTTCATGTGAGAAGAGTCTTATGAAAACATCAATTTTACTTGTGAAAATATCAATCTCCTTAAATTATAACAACAGGCTACTAAGCTGAGATTGAAAAGCAAATAATTAGTTCAGAGATTGCTTTACCAATCTGGAAATACCAATTCATTTCATTCTTGAAGAACATCCAATTGTTCTATAACATCTTGAATCAACATCGTGGTATTCAAGAACGAAGATCCTCCTTCCTCAATAGCCTTTTTTGCCATCTCTCCAAGCTCTCGAGCCCTTTTTATTCTCCCCCCTTTCTCCGCTTCATCCATTAGGTCTTCTATAGCCTTCATCACTTGCTCCCTATTAACATACACCTTGTTCACTTCCTCTTCTTCCCCCATCTCCATCGCAACCTCAACCCCAACTCTCACACCAATTTTCAACACATTCAGTACAAGTTTTTCATTGTAAAATTGCTCTGCAAACATTGGCCAAGTGATCATTGGTACGCCTGCACAAATTGATTCCAATGTTGAATTCCACCCACAATGTGTTATAAATCCCCCAACCGACGGATGGGATAGTATCAAAACTTGTGGCGCCCATCCTCGGATAATTAAGCCTCTCCCTTTAACCCTCTCTTCAAACTTCTCTTCTTCTAACCATTTTCCTACTTGCCCTGACAAATCTTTCTTTCTAATTATCCAAATAAACGGCCGATTCGACAATTCTAAACCCAAACCTGTTTCAATAACTTGAGCAGCTGGTATTTTACCCATGCTCCCAAAACACGCATAAATGACCGAGCTTGGCTCCATCGAATCGAGCCATTTCAAGCATAAATTTTGATCAATTGAGACTTTACTACCCCTTTCTAACTTGTCAGACATCTCCTTATTACACAAAGAAACAGGGCCAATGCACCAAAGTCTCTTCCCCAAACTCTTATGGGCTTCTACATATTTGGGCTCCAATTCTTCAAAACTATTAACTACCATCCCTCTAGTTAAAATCTCAGCCTCTACGATTTGATCTATAATCCCTTTCATAACTTCTTCTGCCCTTTTCGTCACAAGATGGGGCATCTGTGACTCAGTCAACGTAATTTTATCAGGCATGTTTATCACCACAAACGGCTCAGTATCCGAACTAACAGTTTTAGCAACATTCATACGTCCAAGATTGTGGGACACCAACATAGAAAAACACGAAATGGTCTGAAAAACATACCTCGGAATCTTCAAATTAGATGCAATTTTACCGGTCCAAGGCAGAGAGTTAGTTGAAATGATGCAGCTGGGCCTGGGCTGCAACTCACCAAGTAGTTCTTGAATCGGTTCTTGTAACATTTCACATCCAACAAACAGTTGTCTTGACATGTCATGTGAAGGTAGGGACTCCATGCTTTCGCATCCGTCCGGTAAGCCAGCGGCTTGGGAAGAGAAGGGGACGGTAGCTAGGCCGATATTCAGGTGGGCTTTTTGGGCCCGGTCAATTATTGATTTGATTGAAGAGGAATTAGCTGGGGTGGTGATTATGGTGACGGGTAGATCTCGTTGGGCTAGGAGTTTGGCGAAGTCCAAGAGGGGGATGATATGGCTTTGGGACACGAACGGGATTAAGATGAAGTGGAGATTTTGAGTTCTGGAAGCCATTGGGAAAACAGGGTTTTGGTGCAGTGGGGATTGGAAGAAGAAAGGTGCTGAAGGTGTTCAGCTTGGGTTAATTTATTTTTAAATAGATATTATTTTTATTATTTTAAAAAAATAACTTAATGTATTATTTTTATTTTTTTTATATAATATCAAATTTTTGTTTTTTTTATTATTATAAAATATATTTATAAGAATAATTTTATTTAAAAAATATATATTTTTGAAAAAAATTAAATTTTTTAATTTATATATTTTTATATTTTATTTATCTTTTATGAATCAGATGAAATATAAATTATAAAGTAAGAATGTTGAACAGCTGTCTGGACCCCACACTATTATTAGCCAAAATCATAAAGATGGAGGAGAGATCACATAAGCATTATAGTTTGTTTTAAAATAATTTAAATTTTATTTATTTCATTTAAATAGATTATAAATTATAAAAATTTAATTTATTGATTAATATTTAAAATAAATTCAAAATTTTATCATATCTTATTTTAAAATTTTAAAAATTAATTAAAATCATTATTTTTTAAATAATTTTGTTTTTAAATTTAAATTATAAAATAATAAAATAAATTGCGTCATAGAAGGCAATCTGAATGCAATTAACATGAATACTTGATCTCCCTTCAAAAAATTTAATTAAAAAAATTAAAAAAAAAAACATGAATATGTGATTAATGTAAAATGTCTTGGTTTTGACTACTATTGTTCGGTTAATGGACCCATATGGAATATTTATTTTGTCACTAATAAATAATGAATATCAATATAAAATATTCTAAATTAATAATTGCACGTCTTATAGTACATTTTGAATAAAATATTAGTTTGTTAATTAATTTTTATAAATTTTAGATTTTATAAGTATCAAATACAATAAAAATGTATGTTAGATAGGACAAATTCAAGTTCAAAAACTTAAATTTACAGTTAAAAAATTTAACCTTAAATTTTTGATAAATCAAGTTTAACTTTCAAACTAATTCTATCAAATAGACTCAAACTATAATTTTCAACATTATCAGCACCAAAATTAATTTTCGATCCATAAAAGAAGAGGAAAATCATTCGGAGACTTTTTTTTCTTTTTTTTTTTTTTTTCTGAACATACATCATTCAGAGAGGTTGTCAAAGATAAAATGATGGTTTTTGCTCCCCTCCCATAGAATTTTAATTAATTTTATTTGGTGCAGGTTCTTATTATTAAAAGGTAACAAATTAATTTTCAATGTCAGATCGATTTTAAATAAATTATTATTTAATTCAAAAATATAATAATTATGCAATTGACATATATACCGATTACTGATTAAAATTAATCTTGACAAATCAACCAATAATAATATAATTATGTATAAGTTGAAATTATGTGAATGGTACATATCAAGAGGGCCCCAATATTTAATGGCACTTACTCAGATCCATCCAAATAGCGTGGGCTAGCAATTCTTCTCTTCAACGGGGGGCAGAGCAGTCTGGCAGCAGTCAATAGATTTTAGAGCGCATAAGTACTGTCAAATGCAAAGATTGAATTGAGATAAAGATGATGTCACAATTTATTTAAAAATAATTTATTTTTTAATTTTTTAATTTAAATAAATTATAAAAAATATATTTAATAATTAATTTTTAAATAAATTAAAAATAATATTATATTTAATTTATAAAATTTATTAAAATAATTAAAATAATTTATTTTTATAAATAAATTATAATTTACTGAAATAAGATGTGACGAATAGTGTCATTATTGGGTTGATGGGGAGTTGGTGGTGGAGAGTGGGACCGACATGCAGGCTGCTGGGCATGAGTAATATTTGTTCCGTTTTAAAAAAAAATAATTATATTTTTTGATATTTTTATTAATATAAATTTTAAAATATTTTTAAAATATATTTATATATAATATATTATATATTTTTAATTTATCTAAATATATGATAGAATGTAAAAATATATATATATATATAATAAAGTATATATGTGTTTTTAAAATATCTTTAAATTTGTACAAAAAATTATGAAAAAATTAGATTAATCTTTTTAAGATAGAAAAAGTAATTAATAAATGAAAGAGTTAATACATGATAGAAAACATTGTGAAAATTAAGATGTCATAATAAAGCACGTTATAAACATGTTACTGTATTATACTACATTTTTACTATTTGGATGTATATACATCCAATAATTAGATTGGCTAAGGAAAAAAAATTCAACTGTTAATTTTTTTTTTAAATGGTAATTAGTTACTTCTTTGACTGTTTGGTTACACATTTTGAATGCTAATTATAAAAAAGACGTAAATGGAGAAAATTATTCTAAAGACATAATTGATATTTTTTTAATTTTTTTAATATTAAATTTAATATTTTTTTTTTGGACAAAATTCGTGTAATTAGACCCGATCCGTCGAGGGCAAAGTCGATCCGTGTTTTTTTCATTTTTACTTTTTTTCTTCTCTTTTTTCTCTCCCGATTCCTCCTCCCTCTCTATTTTCTCCTCTGTAACGCATCAGAACCCCTAATCGGAACTCTAGCAAGACCGTCTACAATCTGCACTATCCGAAATCACCACTGCAAATACAAATCTAAACAGAGAAATATTTGCGACGCCATCTTACCGAATTTGGCAAGAAACTCCATTTTAGTAGTTTACCCCAATAGAAGTTTGCGCCTGTCTCTCCTTCCCATCTTAAAACGTATATCCCAATTACAAATTTTAGAGAATTCGACAGAGATAGAGAGAGAATATAGCTTCTCATGGACAGTTACGTAGTCTCTTTATCTCCATCTACTGCAAATCCTAAACCCATCTGGAGATAACATTACTCAAATTTCCCCAACTAAAGTTTCTCTAATTTCTAATGAATTCGTACATTTTATCAATTTTGAATTCTCGTCGAATTGAAGGGGAAGTTCGAGCCCAAGTACCGCCACGACATTTTTGGTCTATTGATGCAATCCTATGCTGAGGTATATTTATTTTTAATTTTTTTTCAATAATTATGGCATGGTATGTTTGGATGATTAATCTCTTTGATTTTGATGGTCGCAGATTCGGGTGTTCACTCATTTGTATCACATTGACGGAGAACCATGTGCCACTCATGTATTGTTGCAACAACTTTCTTGTTTTTTTTTTTTTTTTGTCTACTTGCCTAAAAATGAGAAAAAATACTCAATCGTTTCCATGAAGTGAGTGTCATTTGTAAAAATTATAACTTTTACCGATATATTTTTATTTCATGTTTATCCATATATATGAATATAAAGATCGCTTAGGTAATGGTGGTAGCATGATATTGAAAATGTGATGATTAACACAAGGACAAACCATCATTAGAAAGATAACTCTTTTTTGTAGAGCAAAATAATTTGAGAAATGTGACTAATTTAGTGTCACAAAAGGGAGTAGCTGGGGAAGAAGAAGAAGGGATTATTGCGTGGGAACGATTCAAAGAACTATTCTTTGAGAAGTACTTCCCCACGAGCATGAAAGATAAGATGGAGACCCGATTTTTGGAGCTTAAACAGGGGGACATGATGGTAGCTGAATATGATGCGAAGTTCAATGAACTTGCACACTTCGCCCCGCATCTGGTCAGCACAGAAAGGAGGAAGGCGAAGAGATTCGAACAAGGATTGAAACCCTGGTTCTATAACCGAGTAGCTGTCTTAAAAATCAACAACTACGCGAGACTAGTAGAGAATAAGACTATTGCTGAGGGAAGTGGGGACATCCTGTCAAAATTTAATAGGGGCAAAAAAAGAAAGAAATGAAAAAGGGAAAGTAGAATGGAGGGAGATCTGTCTAGGGAAGCCAAAGCCAACAAACTAGGGCCTAGGAGAGTAACAACCGAAAAAGGCCCAATAAAGAAAGCAGTGGGGTGGGTTCGCCCAGAGGAAGAAAGGAGATGATTGCAAGAGCTGTGGGAAGAATCATGGCGACAGACTATGCTTGAAAAGGAAGAACATTTGTTATCGTTGCAACCAACCCGGTCATATGGAGAATAATTGCTCAAACTCGAGCACCCGCGTGTGCTACACATGTGGAGAGAAATGACACATATCACCCAACTACCCCAAGAAGTCGGCCAACTTTGTAGTGAGTGGACGGGGACCAAAGCCACTACTGACAGGAGGAATTGCACAGCCACTTCGCCCTATTGCCAGGACTTACAATATGACCATCAAGGACGCCACCGATTCAACTGACGTGGTGACAGGTACACTATTTGTCGACTCAATGCATGCCTACATATTATTTGATTCGGGAGCTACCCATTCCTTTGTGTCTGCTCAATTTGCAAATAAACTTAAAAGTAAAAAGTGAAAAATTGGAAATCCCGTTGGATGTAGAGGTAGCCATTAAGGAAGTATTCCATGTCTATGACGTATATAAGGATTGCATAGTAAAAATCGATGGCTATAGACTCCTAGCCAACTTAATATCGTTCTCTTTAGGAGAATTTGATGTCATCCTGGGAATGGATTGGCTAAATGCGTATAGGGCAACGATAGATTACCGGAAGAAGAAAATCATCCTCAGAACGATCACGAACGACCAAATTTCATTCTTCGGTAGCAGAAACCCTAAACCAATGCACTGTTTGACGATGGCCATGAGAATAAAATTTGTGAGACATAGAAGTAGTGGAGAGAAACTAAAAATCTTTTAGAATTAAAAGTGATCAAGTGTTTAAAGGAAGTTTGTGATGCCTCGGTTCCGTATACCCAGTGAATCGGTCGTCAAAAATACATTTCCTTATTTTCACTTATTTATTACATTACAGCAGAGCAAAACATTATACAAATTATAACAGTATTTATTATAAAATTTAAATCTGAACAACTCACTCCAAAACTCCTTTCATCTCGGGCTAGTCAAATCTCCAGTACCGTCTCGACGTCTCACTCGTTCTATTAATTAATTGCAATAACATTTCAACACGCCAAGAATGAGCAATTAATGCTCAGTAAGTACATCTTTTTAAACATTAGAACACATGACTTTTAAACGAAACAATTTAGAAAATTATTCTCAATGCATTTCATAATATAAATCATTTCTTGAAAACATACAGTTCCCTTAATCCCTACTATTCTCATGAAAACATGCAATGCACTTGACCCTTAAATTTCTCGTTTTACATTTCATTTTTCATTCGCCCAGTCTGTTCTATAGACTGAGCCCTTAGAGTATTCATTCACCCAGTCTGTTCATTGCCTAAACCCTTTTTATTCTTATTATTATTTATTTTTCCCTAGCATGCATAAAGTAAATACTTTTGAAAACCTTTACCAAAACTAAACGCAACCTGTTATGCTCATGGAAATATTTCATGCATTCATGACATTCAATTCCATTTCATTTCATACATTCATGACATTCAATTCCACTTCATACATTCATGGCATTCAATTCCACTTCATACATTCATGACATTCAATTTTATGTGCAGAGAAATAATAATTGTATGTAAAGGAGGGGCGGAAGATGCACTTGCCTTGCTGTGTTTTAAACTTACTCCCAAGAATAGGCTTTGACGTTCCTTGCCTCCATTTCCTTTTCCGTTCTCGTTTTTGTCTTCATGTCTGTTTCCTTCGTTTTCGCTCTAATTAAACTCAGATCATTTTCTGACCTTTAAATAGGTTCCTATAACCATAAATAATCTTACGTTAATAATCTTGTTAACTTTCATGGCTATTGGTTCCATTCGATCTCTTTATTCCCCTAATGTCATATTTGGAATCCATAAGATCCATTAAACTTGTATACGTTCAACTCATGCTACAAAACCCTTTCAGCACCTTGACCTACATGACCAAATTCTTCAGTTTTAAGGCTTGAAATAGACTCAAAAGAAACTCAATTCAATTTAGACTTATAACGAATAACTTATGACTTTTCAAAATTTAGTAACATTCCAAAAAATTTGATCTGCTTTGGGTTAACAGTAGTGTACTTTGGTCATTTTACAAAAATACTAAATGACCTTCAAATATGATGAAAATTTCCAAAAACACTTTAAACATGCCCAAATATTTCCAAAAATATTTTTGTTAATTTTTGATAAACACATTATTTTCCATGTCTACCCAAACTCAACTAAAAATCCAACCTCCACTGTTTTATATTCTTTGTACTATTTGTACTCAAACAGACACAACTTATTCCATATAGTTTCTGTGTTATTATAATCCACCTTTCCAGAAACTAGATTTCATAATCTACGTTTAAGCACTATAATCACTCAATTTGGATCTATAATGAAAAATATATAGTCTTTCAAAGTTAGACCAAAATAGGGCACTCTGTTTCTGTAGAAAGCTTACAGTAGTCCATTTCCAACAATTTTTTAAAATAATAAATCAACTCCAAAAATTATGAAACTTGGTGGAAATCATTAAAAATGTCTAGCTACGACCATAAAAAACTTTAAGTCCATATGACAAGCCAATTAATTCTCGTCCATTTTATGAATAGTAACAAGTGGCCAAATTTCAGATTTTCAGCATATACCAAAATTGTTTCTAACTTCTTTTGATCTCTTCCCAAGCCTTTATATGCATAAATATATCATATTTAACACTAAACATGCATCTCAATCTATTAGTTTCATGCTATGATCATCCCATCC
This sequence comes from Pittosporum tobira, assembly GCA_032359685.1. Lineage (NCBI taxonomy): Eukaryota > Viridiplantae > Streptophyta > Magnoliopsida > Apiales > Pittosporaceae > Pittosporum > Pittosporum tobira. The sequence continues at coordinate 12,733 of JAUMHB010043188.1, forward strand.
CCAAACCATATCCCACCAAGTCAAACACCAACATAAGTTTCCCCATTCTCCTCCATGCATAACCAATTAATAAAACACATAATAACATCAACCACTAATAATTCATGATCCTTAACAATAACATAAACCATAAGTACTCATAGAAACAATGGAGTCAAGTTAGAATTTATACCTTAAATTTGATGATTACAAGCTATGTTCCAGGCTTCACCTCACTAGGTCCTTTTGCACTTCCTTTCCTTGGCTTTCAATGGAAGTATCATCCTCAATCTTGTGATCATCTTTCTAAATATGGCTAGGGTTAGGGTTTGATGGCCTTAACCTTGTTTGATTTTGCTTGGTATTGAAAGTTCTTGATTTTTGCTAGGTTTTGAGTTTCCTTCTTGACTTTCTCTCTCTATCTTTCTTCTTATCTCTTCCTTCCTCTCTTTAGCGTGAATGAGGTTCTCCTCCGTTCAAATTTGCTGAATTTTTGTTATAAAAGAGGAAGAAAAAATATTGCTTGTGAGATGTCTATTTTGCCCTTAGATATTTTGGAAGGAATCACAAGAATTTGACACCTCAAGGGTATTTTAGTCATTTCACATCTTTATTTGTAAATTACCATTTTTCCCCCAAGGTTTGGATGAGATAATTCTTAAGCCCTTTCTCTCTTCAAAATTTTAACCATATCCCCTTTTTTGGCTTAGTCGTTTATTTTAGCCCCACCTTAACCTCCCATAATTTGTCTTAACTCATATTCAAATTACTTTTGGTCCATTTCTTACTTAATTAGATAATTCAACTTGGGTCAACTACAAAAATGTACTTTTACATTGTTTTAAAAATTAATTAACTTCGGGTCTCCCTTTTTGCTTCCAAAATCTGGTCATTCCTGAAAATGTGCTTGATCCACTTCTTCAATTCCTCTTTAATCCATACTTAATTTAATCTATCCCAAGTTAAGTTTCTTTTGATCCATATTTTTATCCAAGTCCAAAGCCAAGTTAATTTGGCTATAGCTTTGCTAAAGACTCTTACTTCTTGGGCTACTTTCATCCTCAATATTTCGGCCAAATAGGCTTTTCGGTTTTGTCCATTATCAAACTTAGTTTAATCTAAAATCTAAATTCGCTTTAATCCAACTCATTCGTCCATTTACACTTTAACCGATCCATAATTCATTCCAGTCTTATTCACCATTTTTTGGTTCATTCTTTGCTTGAGGGTTAACCAACTAAAATTTCTAGAATCGGTCATCAATTATAAATAATTTACTAAACATGCATAAAATTTTGCAATCCAAAAGTATAAGTTATTTACGTGTCCTTCATTTTAAATTTTCGAAGTCTCACATCTTTCCCCCCTTTAAAGGAATTTTGTCTCCGAAATTCAATGTTTCGAGTAAACGAAGTTACTTCCCCTTCATGCTTACTTTCTAGTTCTTGTATTACGTAGACTCTAGTTTAAAATCCTTACACCTAATTCTTACTGCCAACTCTTATAATCTGTTATCCTTTTTAATCATCCATGTTGCATCCTTTAATACATTGACACTCTTTCTTCTGAAACGTCTTAATGGAGATCGTCTCAAATTAGGGTTAGAGTTTCCACGTTAGCCTTAATTAGGGCAATGTGGCATCCCACGTGGAAGCTCAACACTCTAGTGGCAGATCACCCGATCGGCCATCCTCAAGGCTCGACAACCTGCCTCACCCAAAGAAGGATCGACCCCGGCATTCGGCATCTAGAAAGCACAAGCTCAGCTAATCATCCTCCGAGGGATTGTGCACCATCAGTCTGCCCGAACCACCGTCATCAGGAATTTCCAAACTATGCGTCTTCAGCCTAGGCCTTCACAGGTAGTGGATCCACTCCGCCCCATCGACCGGGCTCGGCCCTACCTGGTCCGGTCCCAACAGCCCGAAGGCCATAAAACAAGTTTCCAGGTGGTGTCTAATCAACCGCCTAACCCTACAGCCCTGTCAACTCACAGCAGGCGCACCATGCTTACTTTATCGGGCTTCGAGCCAAGGCAAACTCTATAAATATCACCTCATTTGAATAAAAGGGGGATCCCACTCTGAACATAAAAAAAAAAATCCAATACTCTACAAAAATACCGACAAACTACTGGAGCAAAATCTCTCTCAAAATACATCGGTGAACTCCACCCTCTCCTACTTAATATTCAGATTACCACCTTCATCTCAACTAACTTAAGCATTAGAGAGGAGAACGAGGGAACAAACCCCCTCGTGTTGCCTATGTTGCAGGTGAACTTGCTCCCACCAATGTGTGTCCAGCTGGAAACAAGGTATATACTTGGTCAAAGGTCAAAGTGGTCACAACACGTCTCTTAATATCTTTCTTAAGAATTTAGCTTTATCAACTTGGCTTACTGGTCTCTTCAGTCTCTTCCATCGTTTATCTTCTAAACTTGGCTTAATCTTTCTTCAATTCCACTTACCTTTCTTTATTTTTATTAACTCATTATCATCGCCTTACTTCCCCCCTTAAATAAGAAGCAGTCTTAGTGTATCCATTTATTTACCTTAATAATTTCATTCTCATACACAACACGTCTATTCACATATCTCTTTCCCAAAATACTTCCAACATCTCTTGATTTCATTAATCATTCTGTTTTATCATATTTATCATCACATTTTACTGAATATCCAATACCAAATCCTCTTGCTTTGTGTTCTTAGTATTTCCGTACCACTTTCTTAATATTCCATCATCACTGTTCAAGTCGTCTCATGTTACTTTTACTTCTTGGGGAGTTATCTTATCCTCCATGTAATCCTCATTATATTCTTTGAGTGTCTCACAGTTTTTATCCTTCCATATTCACTTCCTACTATTACCGATATTATTGGATTCCTTTCGTGACCTTTTCCAGGTCTTTTTTATATCTATCCATATTTGTTATCATATCCTTCCATGATCCATCACTTTTCTCCTCCCTTTATACTTATCTTCAATTCTAACTTTCCGTTTGGGGAGAGTTTTCTTTTAACTCTGAATAATAGCATACTATCGTTTCTCCAATCAACATTTAGACCTTATATGTTCATATCCGAAGTTGTTCAAGAATAGAGCTTTAATTAAAATTCAAATTGAACTATATTCCATCTTAATTTGGTACCCAATCTTCTTTTTCTTCTACACTTGTTCCCATATCCATTCTTATTTTTGGATCATCATCATTGTCATTCAATTCTTGGATTATTCATTCCTATTGAATTCTACCATTTCATATCATCGATACTTCCATTCTGTATCTTTAATATTATATTTTCACCTTCCATAAAATTCATACTTTCAAATATGTTCAATTTATTTCCTTAAGTTAATCAATAATTTGAATTTGGAATCCTTTATCCCTTAATTCCAATAGCCTTTAGATCTTAAAATCTTGTTATCAAAACCTTACCAATTGTTCATATGGGAATTATCACATTCCATTATTCTATATTACTTATAGTTTCATACTATATTCTCAAGATCACTGTCACTACCTCTCTATAATTTCTTCTAAAAAAAATTCAAGCTAAAAACCTAGCAAGTACACTTCCTTGTGAAAATATAACACTTCATTTTTCAAAACTTAACTTGCCTCGTGAGAAATCATTTCATAGAAAATTCTTTTCTTAAAACACTTTGAATTTTGACTTTAAATCATGAAATCATTTTAAATCATAAATTACTTTGAAATCACAATTCTTTTGAAACTTTGATCACTTTAAGACATAAGTCATTTTGAATCCACGAGCATACAGTGGATTTCATCTTTGCTAGTACGTTTTATGAACATAAATTTTTGATAAAATTAGTATGCCTGAGTTACATGCTCGAACCTCCACCCAACCTTTATCTCAGCTGAGCAAAAGTGTTCCTTCTATAACCTTCATTGGCATGGCATAAAGCTTAGTGCACCATGCGTAAACATAACATTCATTAACCCGGTCCTAACACACAATCCAGACCGAGCCATAATATTACTCGTGCGTGTGTACACACTGCAACTACAGGAATTCCCTTGTAGGGTCCCGAGGGATTTACCAGTCTTACCTCTTAACCACAAAATTTATTTTGTAGTATTTAACTTAGGTGGCATACTTGAAAATTTAAATGAAAAAACTTTTCAATATGTTTGTAAACATTCTCAAATGGAATAACATCCACTTTTTTCTTGTAAATATTTGTAAATAAGGATAACTTCCACATTTGATCATTTTAAAAAAAACACGTACCAGGAAACAAAGAATTTTGTACATAAAATAGGGTAAGAAAGTGTACTTGCTTTTATCACTTAACTTATTCCGAAAGTACCATTACTGATTTTTTGCTTTATAACTTTCCGAAACTCATTTACTTAAGTGATTAATATCTAATCCCAATTACAACATAGTGTCATTTTTCCCAACGACATTCTCTTCTCATTCATTCATTTTCCAAGATTGATAATAGACCTTCAAAGTTTATTTGATCTAAACTTATACTATTGCCTCAACTGTTCGGCATTTCACCATTCTTGTCTTCTGACATTCATTCTACTATTCATTCTTTAATTTAAGTTGTTGTTATCATCATCTAGTTCCTGGGATAATCTTTCATATTATCTCTATTCCAAAATTTATCTCAAAATAAGCTTCAATCCTTACTAAATAATTTCTAACTAATTCCCAAACATTATGCATCTAATTTCCTAGGACTCTTCGTCTAGCTCTTGTCTTTTAGGGATTTGCATTAGGTTTTGCTCTGATATCATCTGTGATGTCCTGGTTCCATACATCCAGTGAACCGGTTGTCAAAAATATATTTCCTTATTTTCACTTATTTATTACGTTGCAGCGGAGCAACACATGATACAAATTATAACAATATTTATTATAAAATTTAAATCCCAATAGCTCACTTCAAAACTTTTTTCGTCTCGGGCTAGACAAATCCCCAGTACCGTCTCTACGTCTCGCTCGTTCTATTAATATATTGTAAAAACATTTCAACATTGCAAGAATGAGCAACTAATGCTCAGCAAGTATATCTTTTTAAACATTAAAACATATGACTTTTAAACGAAACAATTTAGACAAATATTTTCAGTGCATTTCATAATATAAATCATTTCTTGAAAACATACAGCTCCCTTAATCTTTACTGTTCTCATGAAAACATGCAATGCACTTTGTGACGCCCCTAAATTTCCACCTCCAAATCTCGTGGAAATCTGGTCGTCAGATAATAATTCAAGATATTGAGTAGCCAATATTAGGCAACTCACCCTATTATATCGTACAAGGATCGATCTCACAACGAATTACACAGCGAAAACGAATTTATATTAATAATAATATGTCTTTACAATAACAGGGAAAGCGAACAGTAGTCGCATAAGGTTCTTATTA
>JAUMHB010043210.1:0-10806 GCA_032359685.1 Pittosporum tobira
GTTTATCACTATTCTGATTTTTTTATTTAATTACATGTTTAATATTTTAATGTCTAAGTTAAGTCTTTTTATTAATTTTTATTCATTTCGAAATACTTACTAGTCACGAGTTGAGTGAATCCCAAGTTAAAAAATAAACAATATATCAAATCTCGAATCTAGTCACAAGTTGACAATCATGGCGGCTTAAATAACAAGCTTATATAGTTTTAAAAAGTATAATCTATTAGTGAATATCAATTTATTTGGATTGTTAATTTTGCTATCTTGTCACTACTATCGATCAATATTTATTACGTTAAAAATATTAAATAAAAAAACATCTTTTTATAAATTATGCAAATGAAAATCTTTATGCAGAGCAGATAATATGAAGCACACGGAGACAGATGAACCTGATTTATTACAGTGAGATACACATGGTAAGAAGCAAGGGCACCAAGAAAGCCAGTTGCAGCTAAGCTAAATGACGCCAGTGCCAGCAATTCAGGACGGTTCTTCAGCAACCCAAACAACCCGACACCACTTTGCGACATTCTTTGCTGGATTCTCCGGCAGGAGAAGCCAAAAATGTACGCAAAGAATATCAAGGCTGTGCCCAACAATGTCAGATAAAACCGGTAATTTCTCTGCACATGAAAAGTACCATGTTCATTTTTTTAATTTTTAAGAAAGTACCATGTTCAATTGCTCTCTATGTGTTTATGAAGAATTGAAATGTGGTAAAATTTGATGAAATTATTAATTACCAGTCCAATGCATTGACCGATCCACGGGCAATGGTGATCAAATTTCTCCACACAATTGTCACATATTGCACAATGACAGCTCCTTGGTGGACGATAAATCTTACAAATATGACAATACTTTAATTTCACCTCTAATCCATTTACTAGAATCGTCCTCTTCTTTCTTGTACTTCTGTTACTCGTACCAACTTCTTCCGAAACCGATTGCTCATTTCTAGGAATAATTCCGGGATCGAACATGCTAACCATTATCAAGTTGATAAGAACCTGCGCCAAAAACATTTAAGTAAGTTTCCATACGCAGAAGAGTACACACACATTACTATGTCCCACAAAAAAAAAAATGGATTCGTAAATAGATCCTTAAAATGGCCAATTTTTTCAATAAGACTCTTTTTTGGAACATGGGAGTACTTATAATACTACATATATTTGTTGTAAATTTATGTTAACGTCAATCCAAATTCTTGTTATTGAACGCAAGAATGCAAAGGTACAAAGGATTAGACAAGTTTAATCGAAGGACTAACAATTATGGTGATGATTGTAGAAAAGGCAATTACAAGGCCAGAATGCTGAGGTAAATCATCTGCAACATATGCACAAAAAATCCAACTTGAAAGACCAATGGAAACTGCAGTCAGTAGTAACCCTCTTGGATCAGGACCACATATTAGTCGTCCTCCAAAGAAAAATACCTGCATTTTTTCGCAAACATTAACAACTTCAACGGACCGATAATATATGAAAGAAAAAAAATAAAATTCAATACTACTTTTATAATTCTTTTTTCGGAGAAAAATTAAAATTGAAGAGAGGAAGTAGTACATTGTTCCCAGGCCAAACATTGTATACTCTAGTTCTTTCCATTTGGCCACCAGTACAGTATGTTAGCCACTGATTCTCGATCATTATTACGATATCCGACATTTTTGCACGAAAAACAGCAAGAATTCTCTTGGCTTTTCCAACAATTCCAACATTATCAGTTTCAACATGGCAGTTATTTCTTATTTCAACCATTTGGGAAGTCTCTATAAATTCGGGTTTTGCTGGATCCGAGAGGGCAATTGATTCCATCACTTCCATACCAACTTCGCTCGCTTGCTGTTGTGTTTGAATGGAATCCATCTCTTTGCAATTACTTTCTTTCCTATACTTTAATGTATTTTGTTTTGTTTTGGAAATGATAAATATACACATGGAATATCAGTAACTTTGGAATTGCAACCAACTTTCAAAAACTGAAAAGCGGTTGCTTTGTCCGTAAAATTGTAAAAGCTGTGTCATATTGGATCAGGTCACGCAGGCCCAATCTTCTCCTTTTGGATCTAATGGGCCACTTTATACGCCTGTAAAATAGGAGTTTCCCATTTACTCCGCATCTTCTCTCTTTTTACCGCGGAGTGAGGCCCATCCATGAAACTGGATTTCGATGGATCAAGCTCACCTATAATGTAACGGTTATACATTAAGCTTATCATATAATTTATTAATGCATACTCCCTCCGTCTCGAAAATAATAAATAAAATAAATAAATTTTACAAATTAAAAAAATTAATTTTTTAAGAGATAGTATATTTTTTTGATAAAATTATCCTTATAAATGTATTTTATAATGATAGAGAGAGAAAAAAAGAGTTTTGATGTGATATAAAGTGAGGATAAAAAAATAATTACAAACTAAAAATGATAGATTAAGTCATTCTTTTTTGGACGATAAAAAAAGTATATGGATTCATTCTTTTTAGGATAGAGGAGTATGATACAAGACTATCAATCATAGAAATTAGAAAAAATAATTTATCTTCCAAAAACAACTATCTGATTAGAGTATCGCTTAAAAAGATAATTCACGTAAAATTTCATTAAAAACTATTTTTATTATATATTCAATAAAAATAAGACATGTACTTTAGAATAATAATTTGAATAAAAAAATTATAACATTATTCTAAAAATTATTAGGGACTGTTGAACTTCCTTTTTTCCTTACAATATGAATTGTTTAGAAAACTCAATAAAATAAATAAATAAATGACTAAAAATATTGGTCCCAAAACTCACAAGTATACTTTTTTTACCCACAGAATATCGCAAGCCCAACCCATTATCGAAAGGCTGTCAAATACAACTAAGCCGTATCCACGACCCGAAACTAAAGAATCACGTTTCGCAGCCGCTCGCTCAGAAGTTTTCACGTCAAGGTTAAGGATCAAAGAGAAGTTCGACTCTTTCAAGCCATGAACTCGCAGTGACTTTGATCGGACGACGAAGTATTCTGGGCTCCCACTCCTTGTGTTAGCTGTGATTCGGATATTTGTCTCTATTTCCGTTAGGGTTTCAGCTGTAGTGTATTTAGGATTTTATTTTGATTCAGTCTTTGATATGAAAAGAACCCCGGAAAAATTCATAGACACAGTGTATTTTGACCTTCTTTTTATCTAATGAAGGTAAATCTTTTTGACATGTATATATAGGTTGCTGTATGTAATCTACAAAGATGTCTTCAGCTCAGGATCCTTTTTATATTGTAAAGGAGGAAATTCAAGAATCTGTAAGCTATTTCGAATTCATTGAAGCAACTTTTTTCTATCCTTTGAATGAGCTGTATGTTACCATACCATGATATTGGCCAATATGGGCTTTAAATTTTATGATTACATGTTTGTGGTTAGATTGATAAGTTGCAGTCTAGTTTTCACCAATGGGAGCACGTGGTATCTGATAATAAAGAGCAACCCCATCTCACAAAGGAGCTCCTTGCTGGTTGTGAAAGCATTCAGTGGCAGGTACACTTCTGAATTTGTGTATTTCATTGTAAGTTTCAGCAGATTCTTTGTATGCTTAGAGATAGATCGTGTGCTTGTACTTTTGTAATGTGATATTGTTGACTTAGGCTTTAATTTCTAATGAATTAATGTTTTAAAAGAATTTGTTACTTGCGATAGTATAAAAGATGCTGCTTATCCAAGGTCTTCAAAGCCCTTGCACTTTCTTGATGCTATGTTTGAATCTGCATCTTGTTGCACTCCACTCTGCCGCTTCCCGTTACTAGTTTTGACAGTGTATTCTGTTAAAGCAATTAATGACATACTCTCTCCGTTCCATAAAAAGAAGTTCCATTTCTCCTTCTTTCAGGTCGATTTGTGAAATCCTAAAATTTAAATTATACATTATATTTTCAAAAGAAACAAACACTTTGATTAGTACGTTTACGTAGTTTGAAAAATTGACTGCTGCATTCAAATCAAAGACATTCACATTAGTTTTGTTTGTCTTTGTTAAGTTGATTTGCTTGTGCATATCTTTAAGTTCTAGCAAATTATGTTGTCTGTTAGTTGTGAAACCTATATTTCTGATAGGAAGGTGGATGAATTGGAGAAGACGATATCTGTAGCAGCTAGAGATCCTTCTTGGTATGGAATCACTGAATTGGAGCTTGACAAACGAAGGAGATGGACCGCCACTGCTCGTACTCAGGTACCCAGTTGTCAGTTCTCTGTTCTGGCTATAACATATGTAACTTTCGTGTTAATATACTCACCTGGACGATTACTTTTGTGAATATGTTAAAAACCTCTCATTTACGTCTTCGGCCCTTGTTTGATTGAATTGATTTCATATTCTTGAATGATTTCAATGATTTCACTTCCTGATTCAGGTGGGAAATGTTAAGAAAGCAGTAGTGGCCAGAATCGAGATGAACAGCACGAGCACTTTCAATGCGAGAGGGATGCGCCGTGAACTAATGAGACTACCAGATTCTCATCAGACAGATAGATCAAACCAGTATATTGCTAAAGATAATGATGATTTCATATCATCAGAGTCAGACAGACAGTTGCTTCTCATAAAGTAGGCCTTTTCCTTTTCCTTCTGCTTCTGTATGTTGATTTCTCTACCTTCCTTAGCTTCAGAGTTTTGGTACCTTCTTTTGGAATATATATATATATATATATACACACACACATGTTGTAGTGCACCTTCCCTATTAATCAACAATCAATCATATCACCAGCTAGAGATGTACAAAAAGTCTGAGGACCGATGCATGTACCGGGACTAGCCTGGTCAAAGCCTGGACCGGTTAGGATTGGGCCGGGCTTTCAAAAGACCAAAAAGGCTCAAAAGGTTGCCATATTAGGAGAAAGACCAGCCTGATCCGAGTTGGTCTTTGGACCGGTCCTGGTTAAAGACCGGCCTGGCTGGCCTGAGCCCAGGCCGGTCCTAAAAGCCCTATGAAAAGCCTGCATAAATTCCCAAGTGTTATAAGAAATTACTCTCTTTGTTTTCAATACTCTTTTTAAAGATTATTAAGTTTTATAAAAAAATAAGTTTATAACTATATAAATTACTACCTAAATTAAATAACTATGTAAAATAGTTAACTATATAAAATAACTTTATAACTACATATATAACATAACTATATAAAATAACTATTTTAACTAACTTAATAAAAGTATAACCATGACATACTAACTTAAAAAAAGTATTCTGAAAGTTATATATAGAAAAATAAATTTAAATAATTTTATAAATTGAAAAAAATAAAAAATAGAAAAAGTCCGGTTGAGGACCGGCCCGGACCGGTAGTCCTCAACGGGCCTCACTTTTTGGTACATAATCTGGTCTGGTCCGACCTGGTCAACTAAAAAGACCGGTCTTGTCTTTTTCAAATAAAAACCGGTCCTGACAAGCCTGAACTAAAACCCAACGGGCCGGTCTTTTTGTGCATCTCTACACCAGCATCATTCCAAAACAGTAAGCAGAAAACTTCTGAGAATAATGTCACTTGCAACCATACATTGGTTAATTCGTAATACTTCCTCCGTTCCAAAATTGGAGATACATTTAAGATGATGACTTTTAAGGAAAGCTTTAATTTTCCAAACATATCCATAACATTAGTTATGCATGTAGTAATGTTGACATGATAATATTCAATCTATCTGGAATATGGTAATTGCCTGTTGGGAACCTCATGTCTATTTAGTCTAAAATTAGAAATGTATCTCTAACTCTGGAGCACAGACTAAAAAGTAATAACTATCTCTAATTTTGGAATCGGTATTGAGGCGCAGCAATAACTAGATTTGAATTCAATGGAATTGCAAACATGCTTTGGATTCCAATTCCTAGAATTGGAATTGAATTCCCAAACAGTGTTATAAATAATGAGGGAAATTAGGCTTTCCAAACATAATATCCACTTGTAGTGATTTTTTTAGGCTATGGTACTTTTTAATGTTTGAGATCTTTCTAATTGTGGATAAGTGTTGCGTGGTGCTTATAGGCAACAGGATGACGAGTTGGATGAGCTCAGTGCAAGCGTGGAAAGGATCGGAGGTGTTGGCCTTACCATACATGAAGAACTACTTGCACAGGTGACTATTGTTTAAGCTGAATTTAGATCTTGCAACATTTTTACTGTTCCCGGTTACATGGGTGTTTGTTTCATCCTCAACCACTTACCAGATCTGAAACTATGTCTAATTGAATTCTTTTGTGAAACCTATCTATCATTACTTAATAAAAACTAAATGTAACCTTCTATGGTGCTACAGGAGAGAATTATAGATGATTTGGGTTCTGAAATGGACAATACGTCAAATCGTCTTGATTTTGTTCAGGTAAACTATGTTTGTGTAATTGTCTCTACTTGGTCGCTATGAACTAAATTACATGCTTCATCATATTTTACCCACGGAAAAAGTGACTCAGTTGCAATTTATACATGCTTCTAATTTATGTTTCAAGTAGTTCCCTAATTATTTTCTTTCTTCTAAAATGTACATTGCAGAAAAAAGTGGGTACGGTTATGAAGAAGGCTAGTGCCAAGGGGCAGCTCATGATGATACTATTCTTAGTTGTTCTGTTTATTATTCTATTTGTTTTGGTATTTTTAACCTAGCGTGGATAGGAAGACAGCAATGGGAGAGTATCTTGATGAGAATAAAGTGGGATGTTATAAAGAATATTCTGAATTGGTATCATCAGGGTTTGGTTAAAAATTTGTTATTGAACAAAATTATATCGATTTTAAGTTCTTGAATGTGCCACAGAGTTGTGATTTTCATATTGTTCGTCTTTGGGTAGACTTTTCCCAAATGTTTGTACGGGAGAGGTTTTTCTGATTTTTTTTTCTTCCTTGGATGATAAAAAAACTACAGCATTGTTGTAAATCTGAAACTGGCAAAAAGAATCAAATGATGACTGAAAACACCAACTCATTGCCTTTGGTTCAGCTTGAAGTATAAAAATCTAAACTGGGTATATAAATGTACTGTATGTGCTACCCCAATGTTCCAAAACTAGGTTTTTAAAAATAAATCTTTGATTATAATTTTTACATAAAAATGTGTTCTTAAAACAATTTTTTCTAGAGATAGTGTAGTACTTTATCTATTTTTATAATGAAATAATAAAATAAAAATAATTAAAGTGTTTTATGGTACTAAAATATGCTAAATAAAATTTATTTCTAATTTTAAAACGTATCTATTAAATCTTATTCGCTTTGTTTAATCTCCATTTTACTAACCGAAGGGAATAGTTACATAACTTTTGACTGTTAACAGACAACCTGAACATTTGAGCCCTAGTATTTTCACTTTAAAAACCCCAATTACTACTGATATGCAGCAAGAAGGAGATCGGCGGAAAAGTAAGGGGATGGATTATAAAAGTAATATAAGAAAATTTATCACCTAATACAACAAGCAACTGTGTGGCCCAATGGACAAACCGCCAGTCTACGAAACCAAGTATTCTGGGTTCCGATCCCCAGCAGAACCGCTTAATGACTGTTATCCATATTACTTTTTTGACCCTCCCCTTTTGAGCCCTCAGAAAGTATTATTCAACTTCTGCAAACTCTCATGCCATCGATTAGATGGGATGGCTAGGAAAAAATGAAGAAAAAAACTGAATTTGGTACAATATTTATCAATGTTGAAGGACTTTCTCAAATCACTTGTGTTCATAGATATATCAAGAACATCCCAGTATTATTCAACTTCTGCAAACTCTCGTGCCATCGATTAGATGGGATGGCTAGGAAAAATTGAAGAAAAAAACTGAATTTGATACAATATTTATCAATGTTGAAGGACTTTCTCAAATCACTTGTGTTCATAGATATATCAAGAACATCCCAGTATTATTCAACTTCTGCAAACTCTCGTGCCATCGATTAGATGGGATGGCTAGGAAAAATTGAAGAAAAAAACTGAATTTGATACAATATTTATCAATGTTGAAGGACTTTCTCAAATCACTTGTGTTCATATATATATCAAGAACATCCCAAATATTTTTCTGCGAAGAATGCAATGGTAAAAGCAAACACAGAATATTAAGCAATGAAGATCACAACTACTCAGAAAGGCATGAAAACTATGATGCATACAAGCTATTCACATCTTGTTTTTTTTTTTAAATAAAAATGAATTGACAAAATAATGGTAAAGTAGATACTGTAGATCGCAAACTCACCAGCAGTGACTTACGAAGAACATCTAAACAAAATTGACTTGACGAGTTGATATGATAGGGGCATACTGCATCTTTATATCATTGTTTTTAGCACACAATCCACTTTAGAACTAAAATTTTCTGTTATATCACAATAACGAACATTTGTGAAGAAAACTGAAAAGTTATCAAACGCAAGGATAGCCTAGGATTGCCATAACTGTAGACATATGAACAGTTCCAGTGGAGTTGCTCAACCGACTCTGTCAATAAAGCTTTACTTAGTCAGAATCTAACCCCAAAAACAAACGATATGTTTGACAACTCAATACCAAGCCATGAAATTGGAATTGGAAACATGTTTGCAATTCCATAGAATCGAAATCTAATTCAAATTTGCATCTCAATATGCAGTAAATATTGAAAGAGACTAGAGGAAGTGAGACCAAAGTGAGCAAGATATTAATGTAAGAAATAGGAACTAGATTCAATCTCAGAAACTGATTAATGGAAATCAATAACTTTGTGACAAGTGGTGCTTTTCAAGTTTTCATTAAACACCAGAAACCTGACATTTAAAAGCAGAGAGGATATGGGCTTGATTTATTCACAGACAAAAATAAAAAGAGTTATAAAGTAGGCAAATGGATATAAACAAGACAAGCAATTTTGTTGAGATTGAACTCAATTTGTTAAGGTCAACAATTTTTTTTCCAAGATCAACCAATTTAACTAAACAAACAAGGTTAAACAAACATTTAACAAGCCGATACCAAGCTTATTTATGAATAATTTAGAATATTTAATGTTTCAAGCCTTAATGAGTTTGGCTCTTTATTTTTTGCTGGAGTTCGAGTTTAACTCATTAAGTCAAAGAAATTTCTTAACAAGCTTGAGTTGAGCTTTAGACAAGCCAAGCTCAAAATTGTTCATGAAATCTCAGCTCATTTAACATCCCAAACAAGCTGAATGCCCTTTTGATTCTGACAGTATGTATTACTACGACTAGGAAGCTTATATCACATTAATTAAAACTTTCAATCAGATATGAAATTATCACCACATAAATAACAGAAGTTAAAACAATTTGCAAATTTGCATTAATCATGAGATTATCGAATGTTGTTTCCTACAGTTATTCTTTGTTGGAAACTTAATGCAAGATTCAGAGTCATCAATCATGAGAGTATTTAATTACCAATAAATATAAGCAACAATCAGAACGGAAAGGTAAATAATGTAACAAGATATCAGTAATTGAACAATTAATGAATTTTTATTATTTATGTTTTAACCCTAATTAACAGATTACACAGCCCTAAAAATTGCCTCACCTACAATGAGGGAAAATAAACTACGGCTGGAAAATTGAAAATAAAACCAAGCTCCTTCATAGATCTATCATGTAACTAGTTTATTCAATGTGCAACTAGTAAATCGGTACCGAACAGATCAATAATCGGATCTGGCGAATCGGAAACCGGACTTGCCGGAGGCAGAAAGAAATACTTAGTAGCCACGAGCTTTTTCCTCCGGGGAAATTGAGGGCCGTAGATACTCCCGGCGAAGCAAGGGGAGTCGTCGGATGTGTTCTGTGCGGGCAAGGATGAGGCGGGTTGTGCACGGTGGAGAGAGATCTGCGACTGAGAGTTGAGTCGGTGAGATCTGAGGTTGATCTTGGAATCTCTGAGTTTGGCGAGAGCGCCGGGCTTTAGGTATTTGAGGTAGGAGGAGGCGTCGGATAGTTTGGAGGTGGACGGTGTTCGGACTCGGCGGTGAGTCATGGTGGCGCGGTGCGGAGGTAGGTGGGAGAATTTCGAGGAGAAATGGAGAGGTTGGTGGAGATAGAGTTGAGATCGAGTTGTGAAATAGAGAGCGTGGGGACGGGATTTTAAGAGGGTGGATTGGAGCGTATAGGCGGGAAGATGATGGAGGGAAAGAATGTGTGTGTGTAAATAAATGATGTGTTTCAAAATGGTGAGGCGCGGCCGCGGGTTACTGTAGGGTTACGCCCTTTTTTTTTTTTTTTCGGGCTACTGTCCACTCGTGACTTTTCTCTGTTACTTCTTTCTTTTAATTTTGGTTTTAGTTTTTTCTTGTTTGATTGTGTTCTGATTTTGGGTAAATCGTGCAGCTCTCTTCTTTCTCTTTTCCTTTTCTCTCGGTTTCTAAAATTTATTCTTTTAAATTTAAAAATTATATTATTGAGAATATCATCTATCACTTTTATTTGTGAACTTAATATATAAAAGAACATAATTTTATAAAAAAATAATTATATTTTATGTAATATAAAATAATTATATTTTTAAAAAAATAATTATTTTATTTACGTGCATTATATTATTTCATTACTATTGTTGAGACGAAAAAACTACCATCTATGTCCGAAATTAAAACTTGAAACCTTACTACAGATATGGGGCGAGGACATTTCGTGGTTTTGGAAAAGTTATTGGAGGGATTATGTGTATATTTGGTATTTTAAGTTTGTCAAATTTATCAAATTTTTAACTTTAAATTATTGTTTGGTGCATTTAAGCTGCGGTCATATATAGTTGAGCCTACAAAATTTAA
>JAUMHB010043210.1:17271-33115 GCA_032359685.1 Pittosporum tobira
TGAATCAACTTACTAATATAATAATATATTAAACTAAACTACTGGATTAGCCTAAATTACAAATAAAAATAAATAAACTTTCCATGAATACTAAAATATAAGAAAATCCTAATCTTCATGGATTTTCTCCACTGCATCATTCCCCTAAAAGAGCGCGAAACCCACTACATCAAAGATGAAGATACTCATTTGCAAAACGCTTTTCCCCAATTTGTTTCCTCGTTATTTCCAAAATTTAAGATGACATGTCATCACAAACCTAGACCAGGCATTACGAGAATTGGGTTATATCCTAGATATAAAACGTGTCAAATAGTTGGCCTTCTTGCACTGCAATTGAACCGAGCCTTGTCCATTTGCTCGAAGCTGGGTCTGTTGCCCAAGCCCCTCCCATTTATGGCCTAAAGACTTCAAAATCACCTGTTGGTTCAAAGAAAATCTTGTGTTGGATCAGGTATGGTCGAATTGGAATACAAGATTAGCAACAAAATGTATGTATTAGGAGATAGAAAACTATAACTATGTTGAGGTAGACATTTTAAGAATGTGAAATTTGTTTCATGTGAACCGTTCTGTAAAAAGATGAAAGATAGCCACGCACACAGGAATAGTGGAATTTTTGGGTACCAAATAGTTCAGCACAGAAGCCATAGAAGAATTAACGGATGGTTAAGCTAACACATAGGAAGATAAAACAGAGTTTAACAGTATTTGTACCACCAATTAAATACATTTTTCCTCATTGTAACAACTTCACATTAATTTTTTGTCCAAAGCCTCTGCCTGAAAATATATCACATCTGTTTTCCAGGTTGATATTGATTTTGAGAAAGATCCAATTGGAGTAGGTGAGGATGGTAAGAATGTCTATTTCAGGGATATATGGTCATCAACTGAAGAAGTTACAGAGGTAACTAATTGTAACCTTGCTGATCATTTGATAAAAATCTCTGTGTAAAAGAAATTAACTTGGAATGGTGTCCGTTTTAGGCTGTTCAATCCAGTGTATTGCCTGATACTTTCAAGAGTACTTATGAGGCAATCACAAAGGGTAATCCCATGTGGAATGAGCTATCAGTCCCTGAATCCAAGTTATACTCGTGGGATCCAAATTCCACTACATTCAAGAGCCGCAATATTTCAAGAACATGAGCTGACCATGGACCCACCTGGACCCCATGGAGTGAAGGATGCCTATTGCCTGCTAAATTTTGGTGACAGTATAACCGCAGATTATATCTCACCGGCAGGAAGCATTCACAGGGATAGTCCAGCGGCAGAGTTCCTGCTTGAACGTGGGGTGGAGCGCAAGGACTTCAATTCTTAGGCAGTCGTCGTTGTAATGATGAAATCATGGAGAGAGGAACTTTTGCAAATATACACATCGTTAGCAAGCTACTAAATGGGGAAGTTGGCCTAAAGACCGTACATATTCCCATAGGAGAGAAACTCTGTCTTTGATGCAGCTGCTGTAAGTTCCTTACCGTTTCTTTGCATATTAGGAGATACTCCTGTCCTCTTTTATCTTTTTATGAGCTAATGTTTGCAAAAGTTAATTTCTAATTGAACGTATAGGAAAAATGTTTACTTCTAATTTATGATCAATCCCATATTTCAGAGGTACAAGGCTGCTAGTCGATACTGTTGTCTTGGCTGGTGCAGAATATGGAAGTGGAAGCTCCCGAGATGGGCTACCAAGGGCCCAATGTTGTTGTTGAGTATTTAATTATTGGGCTTAAAAGATTTATCATGCCATCCATGCCCCCTTTTGTTTAGCAGGAGTTTATTTTTGTTAGTTATAATTAGTTAACTACTGTATGTAACAGGGAGTTAAAGCCGTAATTGCAAAAAGCTTCGAGAGGATCCACCGCAGTAATTTGGTAGGGATGGGTATTGTTCCACTATGTTTTAAAGCTGGGGAAGATGCTGACACACTAGGACTCACCGGTCATGAGCATTATACCATTGATCTACCAACCAAACTCGGTGACATCAGGCCTGGTCAAGATGTTACTGTCCATGCTGATATAGGAAAAACTTTCACTTGCACTGTTCGCTTTGACACTGAGGTATTTCTTACTTCTGTTCTCCTTTATAAAGATCTTTGATCCAGTGGAAGAGATAGTGTGTGTGGTTTAATATAAGACAAGGTTCGTTTAGGCATAAAAGTAGCTGAAATTTGTAGGAATCATTTATGGAATATACAAGTTTGTCACCCCAAGGTGGCAGTGACTAGAGGGAAGTGCTTGTATGAAATATCCCCGGTTGACACATTACTCCCCCAATTTCTAATTCATTTGCAAAAAAAATTGTTTCAGAAAAAGAGAGTACAGTGTCCTCAAGCACATCACGGTTTCACTATGATGCCACCACTACTAACTAATCATTTATAATATCTAGTGATAAACATGAGATGAAATATATTATGGGGACTCTTTTTGCGGTGGACGTTGAGTCATAATGTTTTTACTTTTTTTTTTCCTTAAATTTTTTATTTTTTTTGGTGTATTCTGCTGGAATTTTGTTCTATTTCTTGTACTCGCTATTGTTTACTCTTTGGTCGACACTAAACTGTATATATGCTTTGGCAGGTGGAATTGGCTTATTTCAATCACCGAGGCGTTCTTCCATATGTTATTCGGCAACTAAGCAAGTAGTAATTGTTCCGGTTAGTTTTCAGTTGTAAAAGTTTACAAAGAATATAAAATCCCTTCAGTTGGAGGGAATTTCTTCATGACTTCCTTGATCAGAGCGAAGTTCGATTCACGAAATGAGAACGCAA
The DNA here is from genome assembly GCA_032359685.1 of Pittosporum tobira. Classification (NCBI taxonomy): domain Eukaryota; kingdom Viridiplantae; phylum Streptophyta; class Magnoliopsida; order Apiales; family Pittosporaceae; genus Pittosporum; species Pittosporum tobira. Next base: position 20,054 of record JAUMHB010043210.1, read on the forward strand.
CATTTTTGGTAGTAATAATTCTTATTGGGATCAAATCATGGAGTTTTTAGGGTGGACATGGTGGGGTTGGTGTACTGGGAGGGTTTCCCCCCATGATTAAAGATAAAGATTATTATTCAATTTTTAAAAGCGGCATCTGATCCCAAGTTACTAGTGTAACATTCTTGGAGGCGTGCATATCATACTTTGAAGACGACTTAATTCTCTCTCTATATCAGAAACCCGAAACATGCACTTACCGAGTAACCATGTGACCTTTTGACCCGACTCATGTTAAAAGGTTAAAACAACAGTTGCAAGGTTTATACTGTAACAGGTCTTTTTATTGCTTTTGCTCAGCTACTGAATTATTACTACTTACTGTACATTAATTATAAAGTTATATCAACACTTGAGGCGATGTTAAATTATTAATAGAATGGCAGAACGAAATATTATTGTGCATATCGAAGTTTTGTTCACTTTTTTGAATTTGGACTGAAGAATTTGATTCCCAGAAAGCGGTAGGGTATTGTGGGGGTCTGTTCCTTTTTCATCAATTGCTTTGTATTTCTGTATGCGTGGTTGCTTGCTGCCCTTTAACTGCAAGCTGTAAACCTTAGGTCCTGTTTGTCACAATTTATTTTTAAATAGTTTAAAATTTATTTATTATCTTAAATGAGTTATAAATGGTAAAAAAAAAAAATTAAAAATTACCTATTAATTTTTTCAAATAAGTTAAAAATAATGTTACTCAACCAATAACTTTTTTGAAATCAATGTGTGGTTTTAACTTTTAATTTGTTCTTATATAGGGAATGAGTAATATTACTCATATATCATTATCTTTAAATTAGTATTTTAATGACTAGACTTTCAAAATGTTAGGGAATCTCACACATGAATACAGAGATTAAATTATGTGGATTTTGATCTAGCTACGAGTATCTTGTGAAAGATGCTCGATGTCGAATTCGTCTGAGACAAGACTCTCTTTAAATAGTGTCAAATAAAAATTATTTAACGAATCAACTAGTCAAATATCATCCCCATTATTGCCCCTCCTAGCGAATTTGAATATTTTTAAGGTACCTCCAACTAATAGACTGCCATATTTTTAACACATCTACACATCTACGGCTGAGCACTTGACATGTGCATGTCACAAGAAACAAATATGCATCACTGTCACGTGATCATAATCATCATTGGTAAAGCTATGATCATTTGGTTCCAAGAATCCAAGCCTAAACAACATATATTCCTAGCTCAAAAATGATCATGGTTAGTTAATTCAGACCGCTGCTGCTGCTGCTGCTGCCGCTGCCGAGCTGGTTGCGGCCAATTAAGATGAATACTGCCGAAAATGGTGGTGCTTACAAACTCATGCCATCAAGTGATCAAACAACACTACTATTAACACCAAAATCATCGAAAAACCACAATGTTGAGTCCAGCGGTGAACTAGAATCTATATTAACAGATGGAGATTTACCTTTTTTCCGGCGACTCCACTTGGCAACATCAATAGAGTTAAGGCTACTGTTCAACCTAGCGGCTCCCACGGTCATTTCCTACATGATCAACTATGGCATGTGCATGTTCACCCAAATCTTTGCTGGTCACCTCGGCAATCTTGAGCTCGCCGCCTCCTCCCTCGGCAACAATGGCATTCAAACCTTCGCTTATGGCCTCTTGGTACCTATTCATACTCCCTCCCCCCCTCCCCCCCGTAACACCCCAATTTCACATAGAATATAGGTGAATATTGGAGTGGTATATAGCGTCTTAATCCTACAATCAAGAGTACCAACAATTTGTATTTTTGACTAAGCCAAGTTGACCCACCATCTTATAATAAATTATCACAATTCACTCTTACGAATTAATACTACTGTTTCATAAAAACTTAATTTAAAATTTTCAAGTCAAATTGATCATTTTGGAATTATTTAATTAAGCTTATTAATTAAATTTTTTGAATTAATTGAGTATTGAAGTTATTAGTAAATTCAATTCTTGTTATGATCATGCTTCTATTTAATTTGAAAGTAATAGCATAAATTTCGATTCTAAAATTGACTAATTTCATTTGAAAAGTCAAATAGACCAATTATTATGAAATGAATAGAGTAAATTTTTCTTTACATTAACAATTATGGACATGGATAAATCATTAAATCAAAACAACTGGCTAGTAAGTGCTATGTGCCATTGATAGATAGGAATGGGCAGCGCGGTTGAAACTCTATGTGGACAAGCATATGGAGCACAAAAGTATGAAATGCTAGGCATCTATCTTCAAAGATCGTTTATCCTCCTCACCGGAACTGGTCTCCTCCTCACTTTGGTCTACATTTTCTCCAAGCCCCTGCTTCTGCTACTAGGCGAATCACCGGAAATTGCGTCGGCTGCTGCAGTTTTCATCTACGGCCTCATTCCTCAAATCTTTGCCTATGCCATAGTCTTCCCCATACAAAAATTTTTACAAGCTCAGGGCATAGTCACACCAAGTGCATACATATCAGCAGCTGCTCTAGCTTTACATCTCATCTTAAGTTGGGTTGCAGTTTATAAAGTGAGCCTTGGATTGTTGGGCTCATCACTTGTACTGAGCTTTTCTTGGTTGGTGATTGTGGTAGCCCACTTTACTTATGTAGTGAAGAGTACATTGTGTAAGGAGACGTGGACTGGGTTTAGCCTAGAGGCGTTTCATGGGCTTTGGGCCTTCTTTAAGCTATCGGCCGCATCTGCAGTGATGTTGTGTCTAGAGGTTTGGTACTTTCAGATTCTTGTTCTGTTGGCTGGCCTGCTCGATCATCCTGAATTAGCTTTGGATTCCCTTGCTATTTGGTAAGAAAAAGTGGGCTTCCATTTTCGTAAAATAGGATTATAAATATTCTCAGATAATAATTAATTAGTTAATTAATACGTATAAACAAGTGAGATGTTTGAATTGCAGCACTACAATATGCGGAGTGATCTTTACAGTCTCATGTGGGTTCAATGCTGCAGCGAGGTCTCCCTCACCCCCTCTATATATACATTGTTAAAAAATAAAAAAATTATTACCTCTATTTACCATTTGAAAATAATAATATCAATATATTTTTCTTCCGAGTTTATCTATAAAACTATGGATGCTTAGTTTAGTTGTAATGATATGATGGTAAATTGTAATATTATATATTTGTGGAACAAATTAAAAATAAATAAATAAGTAATCGGTCTATTTTGATGTTACAACATGCAGCGTGAGGGTGGGGAATGAACTTGGAGCTGGACATCCAAAGTCAGCTGCGTTTTCAGTAGTTATAGTGAACTTGGTCTCTTTCTTAATCACCGGCGTAGCAGCCATAGCTGTTCTACTTCTACGGGATGTGATCAGCTACGCCTTCACCGATGGTGAACATGTTGCTAATGCTGTCTCAGAACTCTGTCCACTTCTGGCCGCAACCCTCATGCTCAATGGAATTCAACCTGTCTTGTCCGGTAATTATTTGGTTTTTAAGAATTAATTATTATTAATCAAAAATATACTACTTCCTATGTTCCAATAAAGAATTTTTTTTTTTTTTTGAATAATATGGGTGAATTTGCGAAATTCCAAGATTTAACTTTGATGTAATTTATTATGATTGTATTAACAAATATTTAAAGAAATAAAATGTTTTAGGTAATTTACAATATTCAAATATGGATTAAAATTTTATAAAATCACGTGAATTTGAAACTTTAGAAAACTGATGGAATATTACCGTTTATATTTTAGAATAATTATTTGACTACGTTAAGTATATAATTTAGTAAACTAATTGAAGGTGTGGCTGTTGGGTGTGGATGGCAAGCTTTCGTTGCATATGTGAATGTGGGATGTTATTACGTAGTTGGAATCCCACTGGGTGTTTTGCTAGGCTTTTACTTCAATCTGGGTGCCAAGGTAAATTACACTACTATTTATTAAATTTTCCTAATAATGTATGAAAATTGTCACAAAGCACAACTAATGGATTGTATTATATAATACATGTATTATAATTGTTATAATGTGCAGGGCATATGGTCAGGGATACTTGGTGGGACAACCATGCAAACTATCATATTACTATGGTCTACATATCAGACAGACTGGAATAAAGAGGTTGGTTCGATTCTTCATCCAATAAAATCTTCATTTTAAGTTACATTACCCTAATAACTCCATGATACTCCATTCCTTGATTTCCTTCCGCAAATAAGTTCTTCATTGAATTTTAAAAATTAATTTAATTTATTATACGATTAAAAACAAGAAATATCATTAATTATGAGTAAATGCTTTAAATAGTTAACAGCATTTGGCTACGGTTACTAGCTTGATCAATTCATGTTATTATCGAAACTATTAAGGACTGACTCTAAAAATTTAAAAAGAAACTTTATTTTGCTGTGAACAGTTGAAGACATTTTTGAATTAATTGTATTAATTATTTTATTGCAGGTGGAACTAGCTATGGAGAGGCTGGATAAGTGGGAGGATAAGAATAATAAGGAACCACTTTTGATCAAGAACTAGAAGCAGCCTCGTTTGCATGTTATTAAGTTACCAAGCAAGCAAGCATACATGTATAACAAATCCGTATTAGTAGTATGACTATATTATATGGTCCATTTTTAATCATGAGTTTGCACGGATCCTTGTACCGAATGGGCGATCCCAAGTGTGGTGAATGGGCGTATGTATCAAGGGATTCTCAAGAATAATATTGTTCTTAGTTAAGCAGTTATCATTTGACAGATAGCTAAATATAACTATATGTTATTTATTCACTTAATGCTGTATTGAACCTCGATTGTTTGTTTTTGTTTTTTTTTTTTTTTTTTGTTAACCGAGGTGTCCAAACCAATTTACTCGCACCTCAACTATTATTCGGAGGTGGTGTATTGAACCTCATTTGGCTTTGGAACTTCATCAATTTTCAGATAAGTGAATATAACTACTGTTTAAAAAAATTTAAGTTATCGGTTTAATTTAAAATATTAATTTTTACATAATAGATAGGCCTTTGTTTGGTTCAATTTATTAGAATAAATTATAACTTTTTAAAATCTGAAAAAACTGTCATGGTTGTTTGATTCAGCAAAATTCGGCAGTGGTGGGAGTCGGTGTTAGTGCAGAAGTTGCGGTGGTCATAAGATTGCCAGTTAAACTTGATCCCCAAGAAATCAGATTCTTAAGGAAGTGGATAACTCTAGGTGACCCAGATTTTGTTTATGAATTATATTTTCATGGATCAGATTTCAGAATATGAAGATGGGAAAAGTTTGTGTAGGGTGGAGACTTTCAACTACAACCACAAAGAACGGGAAAAGTACAAGAGTTTGGATCATGAGGTCTCAAGCACACGTGATTCACTTCAATCACACCTCGCACGCACATATAAGGGCATTTTCGGTATAAAATTATAAATAATTTTAAATTTTAAATTATTTGTTAAATATTTATTTAATTTATTCATTTAATAATTTATTTTTAAAAAAATATATTAAATAAAATTAACTATTTATTTAATAATTTAATTAATAAATTATTTATAAATTATTTTCAAATAAATTGTACTAAACAAATTCTGTAAACAAAATGAACAGACGTCAAACAGAAGGCAATCCAGAAACGGCTCCTGTATTCTTTTGGGTGGGCCTTTGGGCCTTTACTAATTATTACCCACATCTCCAAGGAATGGCCCCTCACATATTCCCGTTGCTGACGTGGCAGGATATTTTTATTGGTTTACAAAAGGGTACAGTCCGTGCGAAGTGGGCATGCTAAGACCTGCATTCCCATCACGTCATCACCTCCCACACGCTAACGAACCATTGGTACTCCCACTCGGTTTATCGAGAGAGCCCACACTACTCCCTTAATATTCCCACTCTCACATTCCACATGAAACGACCACCACTCCCATCCTCAACATGAAAAACGCACCCATAATTCTACTAAAATGTCACTATCCTAAACGTGTTCACAAATCCCAGCGAGTATTTCATCTATTTCTACTCGCAGCGAGTCTGTTCCTGCACTCGTCATGTCCATTGTATCCTTCCCTTTCCCGCCAAAACCGCTTCCGTTCCATTTTTCTTTCCAGAACCTTATTTCCTATAAATACCCCCTAACTCTTTACTGCTGTTACATTTCATTTCTCTGTTTTTGATTTTGAAATTTGAAAACTCTCTCTCTCACTCACACACACACACACAGAAAAACACACACACACACACAATATGAGAGGACTTAAGAATGTGGCGATTGCACACAAGAAGCTCGATGTTGAGTAAGCGTTCTAATTAGCCTTTTGATTTATTGATTATGAAAAGTTTATTTGTGTTTTTGTTGTTGTTGTTGTTCTAATTTGAGTTGATATTACTTTGTGAATTGAAGTTTGATGAGGAAACTCAAAGATGCTCCGTCGGATCAGAAGACGAAGAAGGAGAAGGCGGCGAGCAAGAAGAACTCCGGTGCTCCAAAGCGTCCTCCCAGTGCTTACTTTGTCTTCATGTGAGATTTACTTTTTAAGTCTCTCTGTACATATTGATCGATTTGCTGTTTTAATTAGTGTTCGATCAGTTTTCACTAATTTTTGATTTATGATGGTAATTAATCTATGATTTCACAGGGAGGAGTTCAGGAAATCATTCAAGGAGAATTTTCCTGAGAACAAATCAGTTGCTGTTGTATGTTGTTTTGACTTACTTAATTTGCTTTAGTTTCTATTTCACTACATAGATTGCTGTTTTGAATAATGAGAATTAGTCGTGTATAATCTCTAATTAGCAGAGTATTTAAACAGTATTTGTGATTCTGAATTCTTATGTGCGATGTCTGAGTTTCAGGTTGCAAAAGCTGGAGGCGAGAAGTGGAAATCTCTGTCTGACACTGTAAGATCTACTGATTACTTCCTAATGCAACTGAAATTAAATTATTACTGTTAACATTGTTAATTAATCACATGAGGACCTCACGATCTATAATATTATTATGTGTAGTTTTGAAATTGAAGCTAGCAGTAACACAGTAATTCAGTTAGTGATGTGTTATGTTTAGGAGAAGGCTCCTTACGTGGCTAAGGCTGCTAAGAGGAAGTTGGACTATGTGAAAGCTTTGAAAGAGTTCAACAACAATATTGCTGTAATAATCCTGATTGGTTCAAAATTGATTTCGTACATTTGTGATGAGTTGTTCTGTTTATTATATATCATGATCTCTGATTTTGATTAGCATGTGTATAGAATGGGAATGGAGCCACTGGATCTGCTTCTGATAAGTCCACTTCTGAGATCAATTATGAGGCCGAGCAGGAAGCCAGCTCTAATTAGGTATAATTTGTTCTTTATTGGCTTAGCTGTTAGCTTGAAAACTTGAAATTACAGTTTTAACCTTGCTTTTACACATTTTGATTGTGTTGCTTTGCTAATTGTGGTTGCAGTGGTGAGGGTGCAGGAAGATGGAGCTTGGTGGATTTGACAGAAGATAGGAATCTGGATAGCTTTTGTAACAGTGTTGCTCTCTATTCATTGTCGCTTTGTGTAGCTTGCTTAGTAGTAATGACTCTATGGTGGCGCTGTTTCTAGGATATTATGGTGTTTGACTTGGTAACTCGTTGTGACTGTCTAGTGGTGCTGTTTTAGGAAGGTGTTCGATCTGTTACTGTTACTTTTAGTTCTATAATATATGTATGCTATTCCTATTTTCTTTTGGAAATGGAAAGTTCCATCTGTTACTGTTCTGCATTGTTGTAGGTTTTTCTATTTTTCTGCTTATCATTTTCACAGTGCAATTTTGGTATAAAGAAGAAATGTTAATTAAAGTTGAGACCAAATATTGTCAAACCTGTTAATGGTGTGAGCTTGATATGTGGAAGAAATCCTGAAAAAGCATCAGTCCAGCCCAGGCCCGTTAGCAACATCATTTGCGATTATCTGTTGTTTTGATGTTTGCGTATCTGTCTTTGTGAGTGTAGTATGCTGCTGTTTCTAGGCAGGTTCTTAGCTCTGGCAACTGTTACATGTAATTTTGTACCAAAAAAAAAAAAACTGTTACATGCAATTAAAAACACTCTACATGTAGAATGTTAAGTACTGGGAACTGTCCTATTTCCTTTCTAGGGTTGGTCCCCTACATATACTACATGTGGTGGCCAAATATCATTCACAGCAGACTAATAGTACAATTTTTTGATATTATTGTTATGTTTGCTTTTATTATTTAAGAAAAATGAATTGAATGAAATTTTATATAGAAATTGAGTGGTGATTGAAATAAAATGTATCGTTAATATTAAAAATTTTAGTTGAAAATGAAAAATATATGGGAATGAGAAGCGAATGTTTATTTCTTTTGGAGGAGGATGGTTTTATCTATTCCATTCTTAATTTCATTTTTAATTTAAATTATAACACTAGTTAACTATTTTATTCCAATTATCACTCAATTTTAATATAAATTTTCGTTTCATTTCTTTTGCGTAAGAAATGTGGAACCAAATACAACATAAATATGCTTGTTGATTGACTGACCAAAAGGAGTAAGTGGTTTTTGTTCATGTGATGCTTCGGAAAATTCCTAATAGTATAAGAACTTCTAATGTTTCACAAATAATCTTAAGCCATTTCACCAAAAGTTCTATTGGTTTATCGAGTGCAGGTCAATTTTATTCAACAGTGTATATATATATATATATATATTGCACCTTGAGTCTATTGGAGGGTAGCACAACATAAGCATTTGATTGAGCAAGTTTTGGCAAGGTAGAATAACATGTTCACATGCCTTTAGAAAACAAATCAATAAATAAATAAATAAAATGGTGCCTTAGGTCAGTTCTGCAATTAAAATATACCAAAGTCAAACGGTTTATATTATCCCGGACCCTTCCCTTGAAGTTAAGGTTGTTGAATCTGGTGAACATGTATATACAATGGTCGGTGGGACTTCATTATCATAAAGCTCTCAGCCTCTCCTTGAGTAATTGTTTCTTCTCAAAAAATTGGATTACATTGCGCTTGAGTTTCTCGAGTAGAATTCTTTGGGAGCAGCAACGCCATTTTATAACCCTATTGGTCTCTTAAGGTATGTATTCAACCTCCGATCTTCATGATCGCTCTACTGTTTTTCTGTTTACAAAGTTTTTTTCCTTTTTATTTTTTTATGCTATTGATTTTTTTCGTAATTGTGTGGAGATGAGTTCATTGAGATACATCAGGTATATGAAACTTCGATTTTTTTTTTTTTAGATTTTCATTAGATATTTCGTTTGAAGTTATATTTCCGGAGCTAGTTGATCGATGGTGAATCTACCGACTCTTAAAACTCTTATGTCATTTAGAATTGTTTGTGCTTCTGTGTCAGTTGTATCCTCTGTTCTGTGATGGCCTTTCGTTGGTTTGAAAGGAAATTCAGGTACCTGATTTTCGGATTTGTTTGATTTGAACATATTAATCTTCAACTCGTGAAGGTGATGAACAATAAGCTTATGGCTCATAAACTGAATCGTGAACAAGGCTCCATCAAGTTAGGCGCTACTGGCACGGTGAGCACGCTGATGACTCGCGAATTAGACTCACCTGGTACTTCTGTATCTCATAAAAGGAACCCTCAGAGCGTCCCGGTTTCAATCTGCTGTGGCGGCATGTATACAAGAAAAGCTTCATCTAATAGTGAAAGCTCTAGGAAAAGTACGAAAATGAACATGCCTGTGCTCGATTCTGAAGAGGTCTCTCTAGAAAGGAGGACTCCTGTAAGAGGTAAATTTGAAAAGAGAAGGTCACAAATTGTTGAGGTTGTGGACTTGAAATGTGGGACAAGAAGACCTGAAAAAACTTGGCCCAGGCCCGGTAGGAAAAACTACAAGAATTTCAGTTTCTCAAGGCTTTCTGTGTCTGATTAAAAATTCTTGTAGCTTCCAAGTTCCAACCAGTTTCAGATTCTTGTTGCATAATGAATGGTACAATTATGGCAAGGAGAAGACTGAGTCGAATACTTTGTTCCTGTTGCCACTGGAGATTTATATCCAAACAGGGTCATTGTATCAACTACCTAGAAGACATCATCTTTTAATAAAACATCCAACCGTCAAATGGACGGTGATCTAGGCAGCCGATTGTCCACAATAATTAAGTTTAATTTGTACTAATAAGAAAGCAAACTCGTCCTTTTCAAAAGCCAAGACACACTGCATCAAATTGGATACACATAAATGAACAAGAGACACATGCAGATAGCATGTATTTATACAATTGGATGCAAAACAAGAGAATTTCAAAAAGATACGAAAAAAGAAAGATACTGCGCTTGCAAGAGAAACAAACTTCTCATTTAAGAGGAAAAGAAAAGAAAATAAACTCTCTCTCGAGAATTAAATCCATTGCATTTATTTTCATTTCTGAATTTTCCATTAGGAAACTCATCATCATGCAAGTTGGGGACCTCAGCATAAACATTTGTCCCAAAAAATTGATTGTTCACTGGCATGAGGGTATTTAAATGAAATAAACCGAGTATACGTTACACATTAATACGCCTAATTGTCAAGCCAGTACAATGATACAACCGAAGGCAAATTGGCAAAGCATGAAATTTGGTATCCAAAATAGAAACAATGTGAACCTATTACTTCTTCTTCCCTGCTTTACCTTCCTTTCTTCTTATGATTTCATCAGCATATTTCACTCCCTTGCCTTTGTACGGCTCCGGTGGTCTCCATTTCCTAATTGATGCAGCAAATTGACCAATTTCCGATTTATCATATCCGCTTACAACGATTCTAGTGTTTTCTTCTACTTTGACCTGCAAGCCTTCAGGGATTGTCATTCTGATCGGATGAGAGAATCCAAGACTCAATACTAAGTCCTTCCCTTCTAACATTGCACGATACCCTACCCCAATCAATTGAAGTCTTTTGTCAAATCCTTTAGATACACCCACCACCATGTTATTGGTAAGTGTCCTGAAAAGGAACAAATTAGAGCTTCAAATATTATCGAATAAAAATGAAAAAGAAAATATATTTTGGCAGTACCTGAATAGACCGTGCATTTGGTTGGCCCTCCTAGTCTCCACTGTCTTGTTGACTTTGAATAACCCTGACTCCTGTTTATCAAGTTTTACTTCTCGTGGATAAGTGAGTGCAAGCTCCCCTAGAGGACCCTTTACTTTCAGATCTTGGCCATCTAATGTCAGTGTCACGTTGGACGGCACTTCAATCAGTTGCTTCCCGATTCTTGATTCTTTACATTCCACAGTCTTCCTCGTGAAACCGACAAAAGTGACAGGAGCAGTAGAAACACAGATTCCATTCCTCTTCCCCCAGAAAACAGATCTCAAGTTGCTGGCATGAAGGAAAAAGAATACATATTTGGTTTCAAGTTGCGCATACAACATTTTTTTTTCCTACACGACCTAAAAAATTGAATAACTACATGCTAATCTTGCAATTTCCTAGCTATGAATTGGTCCATATGTATATAAACACTACCAATATCTGATCAGTGTCTAATCCAAAATGGTTTATACTCCAGATATATATCATAATATACTGTGTGTCCCAAAATGTGAGTCCATTGTCTCATCAGTGATATCCAAACTCTATCTACCACATTTTGCTATGTTTACGTAAGTTGTGATCTCGACCACTAACTATTATTGATTATGTTAAACTAAGCTTCTAAATAACACTCTCATTTTGAACGGAGGGACTATTAGAATCAAAAAGCAAAACTTTTGTTATATTTTTGCATCTTAGAAATGCTTGCATGGTAACAAACTTTTGCAACTTTGGAAAAACCAACCGATGCTCTAAGCACTTCCCTCTTTTTGTTGGTTGTGAGTTAAATAACAACATCCTACTAGGGGTATTCCCCCGAAGTTCAAAGGACAAAACCCTCAGAAGAGTATTTAAATTCATCCTCTGATTCAACCATATTAACATGCTCAAGAGAAGAAGAAAACAGTCTACCTCCGTTCTACAACGAGAGCCCCATTTGCTAATTTTCTTTGTTCTTCAATAAGAATCCCATTTTGTTGATTGTAGTGAAAAATGACACGAGGTCCTCAAGTTTACTTTCACAATTTCATTATCACGTCACTACTACTAAACTAATCAGTCATTGTTTCAATGTTTGGGAGTATATAGGGAAAACCGATAAACAATATATCATTAATATCTGCAAAATTTTCGACCAAGACACTTATTGTGGAACGAATACACCATTCTTTCCAAATCGTGGATGCAAGGCTGTAAAATGGAAAATTAGCAATATGCCAAAACATCCACCACAGAGGTCTGCGCATTATCCTATATCAAGAGAAACATTTCCATAGACAAGCATTTACGAGTAACCCATTACAAAGTTCCGCATTTTAGCCAAAATGACATGTACTACGTACTTACTAGTAGGCACAGAACCCATTACAGAGTTCTACCCTAATTTAACAATCAAGAAAAGTACTTACTAGAATCCAAACATGTATTTTCCAATAACCCTTGTCGAGTTTCGCAATTGAACAGAGAATTTCCCAAATCCAGATAGAGAATATGCAATAGCAGACCATATTCAGATGTAAAAAGTGAAACCCATCATTTATGAAAAAAATAAAATAAAATAAAACCCATTAGCGATGTATACAAATTGTTCGTGGAGAAGAGCTAAAATCAAGATTAACCAAAAAGAAAGAAATATTTTGCAAGATAAGTATGGCGGATATTCTAATAAATACGGACATTTAATTAAATGTTAAGGACAGAAGAAGGAGAAACAAACAGATTGCAGACCTCGTTTGGAAAGGAGCAGTGACCGAAGAAGAAGCAGCCATTGTCTATGGAGCTTGTGAGCATCAGATAAGCTGAAATTTTAGGCTTGTGATCCGCTATATGCCTCTTGTAATGACTAAATCACCCCTCGCGGGCCAAATCTTACGTACCTTTTTCCTAGTTTTTCTTATGATGCCTTTTTTTTTTCCTTTTCTTTTTGGTTGGCATTTATATGAAGAATAATGTTAGATACCCGAAAATTATATTTGAGATCTTAAAACATATTCAAAACAAT
>JAUMHB010043210.1:33215-65144 GCA_032359685.1 Pittosporum tobira
TGGTTGGCATTTATATGAAGAATAATGTTAGATACCCGAAAATTATATTTGAGATCTTAAAACATATTCAAAACAATATGCTAAATAATAGTCAGATGCCTTCTTTTAAAAAATAAAAAAAAAAACTTATGAAGTATCATTTAATATTTAAATATGAGTAAATCAATTAATGTGATGATTATATATTATCTGATTTAGAATTCTTAATATTATTTTTCTTTAATACACTTAAACAATGCTTATAAACATAAGTTTGAAATTGATGCTTTTATTTGTTTTTATTAAAAAAACATTTACAAATAATTTTAAGAAAAAATTGTAAATAGTTAATAATTTTTAAAATTATTTATCAAGAAATTTCATCACTTATAAGTAATTCAAAACACCTTCACATTATTTAAGATTAATGTTGATTCGTCCAATATAAATAGATTGAATGGATGATAATTTTAAAAGGTTTGAGGACTTCGAGGAGGAACCCATTTTTTTTTATGGAACATCCCTCCCCTCAAAGAGGGATAGTGACTCCATCCATTAAATCTTCTTCTTGAATCACTGAAAAAAATACAATCAGGAATCGAATTATGACAAATTAACGGACCATGCATGGAAGAATCTAAGGCTAGCTCAACTAAACCATGTGCAACTCAAATCGGCCTTTGCAATCATAGCTGCCAATTCAAGACGTTCCGCATCCCATCCACATGACACCATTTCCAACCAATTTACGATGGAATCCGTTTGTATAACAGATATGTTTGTTTTAATTTATTGAAATTGATTATAATTTATTTTTAAAAATTAATTATATATATATAAATCTAATAAACGGAAAACTATTTTCAGTGATTTTTTTAATAGTAACGAGTCAAAATATATATTATTATCAACAAATAATTAAGTCTTTTTCTAGTATAATAAATAAATAATTATTCTAAAATACGTGTGACAGTCAAATATTATTATTTTTTTCATGTCACATGATACACGTCCCTAACCCACATTTTAATATTTGACAGGTAGGCCCACGTAAAGCACCTGGCCGACCAATCACATTGGATTTCTGATGTAGCCCCATCTTTCCTTTGGCGTGTACTGATCAAACGCCATTCATCCTTTTCCATTTTTATTCATTAATATATTATTATTATAACACCATTTAAATCTCAGCTCACTTTTGTAAAGTATGTTGATTATAAATAAAGTTAACATGTAGTACAATTAAAGATGCACAAAACGATGAGTTTGATAGGTCTTAAACCAGATTTGTTAGATTGGTCTTTAACACTAAAAATTAGATCGGTCTTCTTATAAAATCAAGTTAAACTCGGCCAAATTTTAGAACAAAAAATGTAACTTGACGAGGATTGTCAGTCCAATCGGTCCTAAACCGATCTTCAACTTATTTTTTCTCAATTAAAAAATAAATAAATTTAATAACAATCCACAAATTGTAATTCCAAATTTATAGTTCAACAATTCCACCTAGTGATCCAATATTTCAATTCAACAATTCCATACCGTTTGAAACATTGAAAATGAAACTGAAATTGAAACAATTCGACATACAAATGTTTGTTTATGTTTGTGTATGTGTGAATTGTGTGTGTCAATTTTATACTTGTAGAATTGTAGATTATAATTTATGTTTATAATAAATTAATGATTATTTTTTATATATAAATTTATAAATTTATTTATATATATATAATGAATTAATGATAATTGTATTATATAAATTATTTATTTTGTATTTTATATAAATATATTTTTCTTAAATTTATATAATCATAACAATTATAAAGTAAACTAAAATTATATTAAAAATTCATCACTTTATTAATCTTTATTATAAAATTTAAATTACAATAAATCATTACAATAAATTACAATCAATTTGAAATTACAATAATTATGATAATTGATAAATATAAACTATTTATGATTTATTAATTTTCATCTTCAGTTTCTTCAAATTCGTTTTCAACTTCCTCTGAATTATATTCAATTGAATTAACATCTTGTTGTCGTTCTATTGCGTCCAAATAATATTTGTAGCAAATACATATTTCCAGTGATTGTGGGCTTAGTCGAGTCCTTCGTTCGTTCAAAATCCTGCCACCCAAAGAAAAAGCAAATTCCGAAGTTACAGTATTAACGACGATTAGTACATCATGGGCCATTGCGGCCATAATGGGATATTGTCTACTATTATTTCTCCACCATTGCAATATATTAAAATTATCAAAAATTCATAAGTCATAAATGAAGTAAAATCATTTTTTGTATATAAACCCAATTCATTTAAGAATATTGTGTTTTTGATTTTTTTTTCTTGAAACAGATTGCAAAATCAAATTTTTAGAAGAAAACAAAGAAGTTATTGTATTTTGCTCACGAGATCTTGATCCATAAAACATATTATAATAATCATAACATGCATGAAAAAAATAAAAAAATGACGATGGAGAAGTCAATACATTGTCAATATTCTCAAGCCTTATGTTCGAGTTTTCAAAAATATCTTCTAGAATATTTTTGATACTGTCAATCCAAAGTTTAGGATTTAAGGCCACGACACAAGAAAATATAGGAGGCATCTTTTCAAAATATTTAAAAAAATTTCCTCCATTACATAAATAAGAGGTTCCCAAAAATGTTACGTCTTATATACTTTGATCATATTAGTGATCAACAAAATTTCTTTCAAAAGTAATGATGCAATAGGATAATAAACGCCGGATAAAGTTTTAGTAGAATTATAAAAAACTTCTAAAATAAGTAAAAGTGTCTCAACTATTTTCCAATCATCATTATTTATGTCATGCACAACATAATTAGTGTAAAATTCCATGAGTATAGATTTTTGACGAACGACTCTATGTAGAAGTTTATAAGTTGAGTTCCATCTAATTGGCATATCAAGTTTCGGTTTCAAAAAATTTTGACCTTGTGAAATTACAAATTTTTTAAACTCTTGTCTTCTTTGGGGTGCACTATATATATAAAGTAACATATTTTTAATTTTTAAAATTTTTACATCCACATAATTAAAACCATATTGAACAATTAAATTTATGATGTGACATGCACATCTAGTATGGAAAAAAAATACCATTTCAAATAGGATTTATATCTCTTTGCAACATTACAATATATAAGGGATTGGAGGAAGCATTATCGAAACTAATACTCAAAATTTTGTCTTTTATTTTAAATTCACGTATGCATGAAATAATAACTTGGTAAATAGCTTGACCGGTGTGTGAAAATTCAAAAGTTTCAAAAGCAATTATTCTTTTGGACATTTCCCATGAAGTATAATCAATCCAATGACATGTAATACAAATATAAGACATGCTCAAATGATGAGGTGCATTCCAAACATCACTAGTTAAGCTAATTTTACCTTCAAATTGTTCAAAATATTTAATTAACTATTTTTTAGCTTTCAAATATTGTTCATATGCATTACGTCTAATAGTAGTTTTACTAACATTTTGATATTTCGGTTGCAAACTTTAGTGGATGTAGTTCGTCATTGTTTTATTGTCGAAGTGGTTGAATGGAAGCTTACATTGGATCATACACTTTATTTGCATATCTATTTGTAAAACTTGATCGTATGTCCAAATGTGTCCGGTGTTATCAATTTGTGCTTGAACGGACTCAGAAACTTGCTTTGATGTGCAAGACTTGTGATCTCGGATAAGCATTAAATTGCCATCAGTTGATAAAAATTTACCACAACTCTTGCATTTTGCTTTTATCACACCTTCTACTCGTACTTGATCGAAAAAATTATAAATTGCGGCTGTTTGTTTATGCTCTACACCTCAATTGTTGGACTTGATTCGGCTCAAGATTGAGAAGTGTTAACCGGAGTCGAACCACTTTGATTTTGAGATGCGGATGCCATAGTAATAATAAAAATATTTATTTTGTGAACAATATAAAATTTATAATAATATTTGTATTTTGTAAATAATATAATATTTATAATATTGCAATAAGTAATATTGAAGAAATACTTGTAATAATATATTAATATGAGTATTTGTAAGAATGTATGAAAGATTGAGAGAGATAAGAGATTTTTTGTGAGTTTTTTTATTTGTGAAATGAGGTATTTATAGGGTAAAAAAAGAGTTGTTGATTTTTTTGAACAAAAACACTTCTCAAAATTAGCCATTTATAATAGTTGGGAGGGGCATTTTTGTCTAAAAATACGAAAAATTGAATCTCGCTGTTGTGCCTGACCAGGCTAGCCGTTATGCCTGGCCTAGTCTGGTCCCAAAAGTCTAGTCCCTATCGGTCCTTGAAGGCCCAATCCAACCGCTCATAAAAAAGTCCTGTCTGCCAATCTTTTTAAAGACCGGTCCTAGGCTGTCTTTTCAGGCTCCGTCCTTAGACTCAATCCAAAAGCCCAGTATTTTCAGACTTTTTATCACACATTTTTGGGGAGGCCTGGTCTCAAACTAAACTTGTAAGTCTAAACCGGTTTGGCTTAGCCTGAGACTAGACTTTTGTTTGAAATTGAGGACTATTTAGTATCTTTGGCTATTAAAAGAAAGGTCTAGACCGGACCAATTCAGATTTTGATCGATCCAAACTTAGATCAGACATTAGTCTTCAGTCAAAATGTGCATCTCTAAGTACAGTATTAGAGTTGGAAGAGTTGCAGGAATTATTCTTTACCAAATTAGCAAGACTCTTAATTTTGTTTTATTTGACAGGGATAGTTGGAGTATATTTATGGATATTTATGGCGGACAAAACAGTTCAAAGTTCCTTCTTTGGGTGAGCTGAGGGTAATCTCATTTCACTCCCGTTAAAGCTCTCCATTATAATAATATTGCTCACTGCCGATTCATCTAATTTACTAATCCATGTGGGTCTTAGTTCGTACTACATTTGAAAACATTGCTTCCTCAACTAGGTTTTCTTGTTCATATTCAGATTATAAACGTTTTATATACTATCTATATATAGGTTGGATTAGGTGAAACTAGTATAAATTAATGGGTACTTGGAATTTGGGACATAATATTGTATGGTAGTTGTTCTGTTTGAGTATCGTTTTTGTGGAACTATTGCTGGTTTCCCAAGTGTGTATCAATATGTACGCACCCAAGTTGGTTTATACTGGGTTCTTTGTTGTTTATTGTTTTAGGGAAAAAATTGTCAGCTTAATTGTAGATATTCTCGTCTTTTCGGTATACACTTTCATAGCTTAGCTTTATTCTTTGTTTTCAACTTGGTAATTGAAAGTTATAGGACCCAATTTGTTGAAAATATTGATACTATCTGTTCGAACTTGTACTATTATCAGTTTCATGTTTCATTCGAACTTCAGCTAACAGGTCTTGAATTTCTTGAACAAATGGTAATCTGAGGGATTCAGTTACTCAATTGTTGGATTTTTCAGAGATGGAGAGCAAGATACCTGTGGTGACAACTGTATATATATTGATTCTTTGTATGGTGCCAATTGAAGTTATAGGCATCACTGGAAATACCAATATTTCTAATTCTTTTCCAAGGCCTAGTGTTGTCAATTTTGGAGCTCTGTTCACAGTCAACTCAGTAATTGGGCGATCCGCAAAACCAGCAATTGCAGCTGCGGTAAATGATGTCAACTCTGATTCAAGCATTCTTCAAGGAACACGGCTGAACTTGATTTTGCATGATACAAATTGCAGCGGATTTCTTGGCACCATAGAAGGTAATCTCTGTTTGAAACAACAATAAACCGTTACCCTTTTAATTTGATAAGTAAGAAGAGAAAAATATCAGTTTAGAAAAAAGAGAGAACAAAAGATCACAAACTTATCTTCACTTAGCTTTTAACTTTTATAGCTGTTGAGTTGATATTGGGCAACCCCAAGTGTAAGAAATTTAAAAGCCTGTTCCCCATGTGATGATGCTGCAAGTCTGCATTTCAAAAGGCATTTTATGCATAGAATACAGCAGCATATTCTTGTTTGTTTGGGTGCGAACAGCTTGGACTATGTTGCATGCCAACTTCTTAGCATTAGTTTTTTTGTTTGTGTCAGACGTAGAAAAGATGTTTTCTATAATTTTCCTCATTTTTCTTTGATTTCTGGCACACTTGGACAAACTGATGTACACACTTAGAGAAATTTCTACCTTATGATAACTAGAAACTGCCAACATAACTCAAAACTGTGTTGTGGATGCCCTAACTTATTACATTTATGTGTCCTGTCCAGTTCTTTTCATTTCAACTCCGGGGTAAAGTCTGTAGTACTTAGGGTGTTACCAGTTGTTACATTGAGTTCCCATTCCAGTATAAACAAAAGTACAGGGAGAAAGAATACAAATGGCATGATAGTTTTTTTAACCATAGCAACAGGGTTGAAAATTATTTTTGAAGCTTTTTTCTATGTATTATATTGTTTGAAGCAGCACAATTTCAAGTTAATGTGATTTCATTGACTTCTTGTTTGTCTGCATGACTGTCAATTGAGTTGATAACCAGCTTGCATTAATATGAGAATCAGTGTGAAAGTATAATGATTTGTCAATTGTGATAAGCCTATTAATCGAAACAGAACTCTGGTACTCACATTCAAAGTTCAAATTTATATTTTATAACTTATATCGTTTTGGTGATCATCAACCATTGCCATGAAGAAGAATGAGATTTTGATCATAGATGCTCTTGCTCTCTCATTAAATAAAAAAAGAGGAAATTATGACAAGACATCCTTGCTCTTGTAGCTTTGCAGCTGATGGAGAATGACGTGGTTTCTGCAATTGGCCCACAGTCTTCTGGAATAGCTCATGTCATCTCCCATGTCGTGAATGAACTTCATGTACCTCTCATATCATTTGGAGCAACAGACCCCACTCTTTCTGCTTTGGAGTTCCCGTATTTCCTCCGTACCACACAGAGTGATTATTTTCAGATGCAGGCAATAGCTGATCTGGTCGAATATTACAGATGGAGGGAGGTGATCGCCATCTTTGTTGATGATGATTATGGTAGGAATGGAGTATCTGCATTGGGTGATGCACTTGCAAAAAAACGTGCCAAGATTTCTTACAAGGCTGCCTTCATTCCCGGAGCCCCAATAAGTGACATTAATGATTTGTTAGTTAGAGTAAACCTGATGGAATCTCGGGTTTTTGTGGTACATGTAAATCCCGATTCTGGTCTCGCAATATTCTCTGTAGCGAAGAATCTTGGGATGATGACCAATGGCTATGTTTGGATTGCTACAGATTGGCTTCCTGCTGTTCTAGATTCATCAGAATCAGTTGATCCCAAGACAATGGATCTTTTACAGGGAGTTATTGCACTTTGCCATCACACCCCAGAATCTTCTTTTAAGAAAAGCTTTTCAAACCGGTGGAAATACTTAAAAGATAAGGAAACCTCGAGCTTTAATTCTTATGCACTCTATGCTTATGATTCTGTGTGGTTACTTGCTCATGCTCTTGATGTTCACTTTAATGAAGGTGGAAAAATCTCCTTCTCCTATGATCAAAAGTTGCAAGACACAAACAGAAGTACACTACATTTATCAGTGCTTCGTAGCTTTGATCAAGGCGAGAAATTACTTAAAATACTTACTGCAATGAACTTCACTGGGGTATCGGGTCAGATTAAATTTGACCAAGAGAGGAATTTGATTCTTCCAGCATATGCGATTCTTAACATAGGTGGAACAGGGTCGCGCAGAATAGGTTATTGGTCAAATCATTCAGGGCTGTCAGTCATGACTCCTGAAAATTTATATATGAAGCGTTTAAACACTTCTGCTGGGAGTCAACAGCTTTACAGTGTAATATGGCCTGGTGAAACCAGCACAACTCCTCGGGGATGGGTGTTCCCCAACAATGGTAAGTCTTTGCAGATTGCTGTGCCTTATCGAGTAAGTTACAAAGAATTTGTAACTAAGGACAAGGGCCCCACTGGGGTGAGAGGATACTGTATTGATGTCTTTGAAGCTGCAGTGGACCTGTTGCCTTACGCAGTCCCTCGCTCATACATACTATATGGAGATGGTCTGCGAAACCCTAGCTTCAGCAATCTTGTCTATGATGTTTCACAAAATGTGAGTGACACGTTTATATGAATATTGAATATCCTTTGTCTTTGGTTATTCCCTGTTTGTAGGAAGGTACTTCCGGCCCTCCTCAAGGATACCCGCAATGATTGGGTCTTTTTAATATACATGTACATATATAATATACTGTACATTTTATAACACTATTTGGGACAGGTCTTATGCCATTTTGTTAATACTTTTTTCAAGGGTTATGAGTCATGCTTTCATGCTATCTTGATTTGCTTCATTCTTCAGAAATATGATGCAGCTGTTGGGGACATTACCATTACGACAAACAGGACGAGGATTGTGGACTTCACACAGCCTTACATGGAATCTGGACTTCTTGTTGTTGCTCCAGTTAAAAGAGTGAAATCTACTGCTTGGGCTTTCCTCAAGCCATTTACTTGGGAAATGTGGGGTGTCACTGTTGCTTTCTTTCTTTTTGTGGGAGTCGTCGTTTGGATTCTCGAGCATCGGATAAATCATGAATTCCGTGGCCCACCGAGGCAACAACTTATTACAGTATTTTGGTTAGTGGTCTGTCTTGATATGATACCTATAGATGTAGTTGGACATTGTATGTCAGATGGTAAGATGATCCAAAGCATTTTAGGGACGGATGTGAATGTCCCTAGCCATGCACATTGCTTGGCTCAGCGTCATTCTTATCTTGTTATTAAAAAAAATCACCTATACAATTACTCCCTCATTTCCTCAAAAAGAGTCCAATTAAAAAATTCTGCAAATATTAAAGATATATTTTCCTTACACGTTTACCTCTAAGCTCATGGGCGGTTATTATATTTGAGGTGGCATGATAGTGAAATTTTGATAGTAAACTTGAGAACATTATATCATTTTATACTTCAATCAATAAAAGCGGTGCTCTTTTTATGAACAAAAAATTGGCAAGAAACAAACTGAGGGAGGATGTTTTAACTGTGTCACCTTGACATGCGTAAAAAGGTCAAATGGGGATCTATTTTTTGAATGGACGGAGTATTATAAAAGTTGTATTATTGAGAACAAGATAAGGTACTACTTGCTTAATTAGACTAATTCCACAATATCATTGGCTTAGTGAGTCACATATTGCCGGATAAACTTCGTGCAATTCGATTTTGGCCTCTCTTGCCTCGTCTCTTGATTTTAAAATTTAATTATACCTACTTTGCTTTTAAGGATGTTAGCTAGCATATTCTGTACATACTAATTTGGCATTCTATCTTGCAGGTTTAGTTTCTCAACAATGTTTTTTTCACACAGTATGTATCTAATGCCCTGTCCGTTGTGATTTCTTTCCTTCATTTCCAATTTTATCTAGTGGATTTTCCGGTTAGTATTTGTGATATTGGGGAAATCAATTGTTGAAGTTCCTAAGTTTCTTGCTTGCTTGGATTACCTGCAGGAGAGAATACCGTTAGCACTCTGGGACGCTTGGTGCTGATCTTATGGCTCTTTGTAGTATTGATTATCAATTCAAGCTACACGGCTAGTTTGACATCAATTCTCACGGTTCAGCAGCTCGCATCGCAGATTGAAGGGATAGACAGCTTGACCTCAAGTAATGTGCCAATTGGAGTTCAGGATGGATCATTTGCTTATAATTACCTGATTGATGAACTCAATGTAGCAGAGTCGAGGCTCAGAATTTTGAAAAACCAGGATGATTACGTTAATGCCCTTCATAAAGGTCCAAAACGTGGTGGTGTAGCTGCAATTGTTGATGAGCGTCCTTATATCGAGCTCTTCTTGTCCAATATCAAATGTGAGTTTCGGACTGTGGGCCAGGAGTTCACGAGAAGTGGATGGGGATTCGTAAGTACCTACATTACTGCAAACTAAGCTTTATGCTATCTAGAATTCAGGATTGCATCTACTGATACAAATGCAACTTGTTTAAAGTTGACATATTTTTAGGATACTTGCATCTGATTTAGTTTAGTTCAATGTCTTATTCGTATTACTGATTTCATTGCTTGCCAAAAATAGAAATGCTTTAAGTCGTCGGCCTATTTCCGGACACAATAACAAATACATATATTGACAACATAAAGGTAAACTATTTTTCTTTGTTGTACTCCCAATGTTCCACAAAAAGAGTCATTTGTGAGATATGCAATTATAAGGTTTATCTTGTTGAATGTTCTGTTGTTTACCCTTCAAAATTGCAAGTGATTAGTTTAGTATTGTGGCATGATAACGAATTTGCGATGGTAAGCTTGATGACATTAGGTCATTTTATACAAACATCAATATAAGTGAACTATTTTGTGGAACAATTTTTTTCTGCAAACAGGAACCTTTTTGTTGAACGGAGGAAGTTCTGTTTATTAATTAGTTGTGAGTTCTGAAGTAATCTGAACTCAAACTTTTCCTTCACCACAGGCATTTCAGAGAGACTCTCCTCTTGCAGTTGACTTATCAACAGCCATCCTCCAACTCTCCGAAAATGGTGATCTACAAAGAATCCATGACAAATGGCTTTCCAAAAATGATTGCTCTGGACAAACCAGCCAAGTTGACATTAGTAGGCTGTCTCTCATGAGTTTCTGGGGCTTATTCCTCATTTGTGGGATTGCATGCTTCCTCGCCATTACTGTGTTTTTCTGGAGGGTTTATTGCCAATACCGAAGATTTAGCCCAGAAAACGAGGAAGATGGGCTTGAGGACCCTGAACGAGAAAGGTCTGCTAGACAGCCCACTCGTGCAACTAGCTTCAAGGATTTTGTTGATAAGAAAGAAGTCGATATTAAGGATATGCTTAAGCGGAAGAGCAGTGATAGCAAGCGGCAAACTGGCCAAATCACGGATGGGCAACCTGGTTCACCTTCCTAATTAAGGCAAATTTATGTATAGGCTGGTGCTTTTTGGGCCAATGCTCCTGCCTGACCTCTGCATATGATGGACATTTATGAATCTCATGTGCCTTTATCTCATGCAAGATGCCAAATTAGCTAGAATGATGTTTCGCATTTGTACAATTTAGCGTAATAAGTTTCCTTCCTGACTTATTCATGAACAAGAATGTCGCTGAAAATTAGTTCTAGTTAAATTGGTATTTGCGTCTTCCACTGCTTCTGGTCTTTCAAGAAAGTGTTGTAAATGATTCTATGCAAGTGGGCGATGATGCATCACTTAGCATGATATACTACCATGTAATCGGAGGTCCCGCTTCCTAGTGGGCGGATGGGTGCCCTCTTAGAAAAATGGGTCAAGTTTGCTTTGTGATTGGGTTTGGTGTCTTCGAACATTTTAAAGATAATTTTGTATTTTTTCAAAATATAATGACATTGCGGTCATCATATTTTTTCCTATTAGAGTTTTTATTTATAATTGTAATTTTATTTTTTTGTGTATGTGTGATTATCTTTTTTGAATTGCCAACTGAGCTCATAGGGAATGGAGCTATTTATCCTGAGAAAACCATTCAACTTGTGCGTAACTAAATCTTACAAAAACATTACTGGAATCAATTCATGTGGAAATATGTACAAAACAAAATAAAAAGTAATAATACATACGAAGTTTATATTCCGTATATTATTATAATAAACTAGTTTTAATACCCGGTGTTGTCTTGTCTATATGCAAATAATTTATAGGATGTTATTAAAAGAAAAAAAAAATCTCATACTCTTATATTAATATTTTTATGAGTTATTGAATAATTATATTTTCAATTTCTAAATCAGTTGGATATATTGATAAGTTTTCTTAAAATACAATATATAACATTCTAACTAAAAACTTTTTTGATCAGTTTTAAATAGATATAGTACATAGTAATTTTTAAATTAAAAAATTTATATTACCTTTTAAAATGTATAATTTTTTTCTATATTTTTTTTTCTAAATCATATTTTATTTTGTTAACTAACTAAAATTGAATTATAACTTGGCGTTGTTAGGGTCAAATATAATTGTTTATAATTACAAAATTAAAAATTGTATATTTGCGTGAAATTTTTTATAAATCATTAATTAAATAAATTTTGAATTTTTAAGTTAAGTGAGTATAATCATTCAATTTTTTAAAATATAGCTAAATTAAATGAGCACATGAAATTCATGTAAATTCCACAATATGTATGATTTAAAGGCTATATGTAATAAAATTATAATTAATATTAAGCTAGTGGGAAAGATAATGAGATTGTTACATTTAACATTGTAATTGTTTTATTTATTATATGTATTTAAAACTTGAGTTGACTCATTGAATTATATAAAAAAAAATCCTTTTAAACCTCACTGAATTGTATTGTTACATTTAACATTGTAATTACTTTATTTATTATATGTATTTAAAATTTGAATTAACTCATTTAGTTATATAAAAAAAAAAAAAAAAATTAACCTTCACTGAATTGTTGAGTCAAATATTGAGTTGAGAGTAAATTCTATCCAAAATTGACTAAAATACAAACCAAAATATAGACTAACTTAACAAGTATTTAGTTGTTTGTGTTTTTATAAAATACTAGCACGGGTGCCGATCAATGCCCAGGCTAACTAGTATTTTTTTTTTATAAATATGAAACTTAATGACGCTCATTTTATAGAACAAAAAACTATTAGACAATCTAAAACATCCATGTTCAACCTAAAAGTGGCTGATCATAAATACAAAAAACATCAATTTTCAAAGTTATGCACTTATATGTCCTATTTATATCCAAAATATTAATACTGAAATTATCTTTAAAATTACATACAATCACCCAATAAAATTTTGAAGTCTCAGTAGTTTACAACTCAGTAGTACAAACCAATGATAATTCTAGTAAACAAAACTAACAGGTCCCCCGTCACCCCAAGAGATACGTCAAAGGGCCAAGTTTGCCTCGATTATCTATTTCAAGATTTCTTCTATCCGAAATTCACATTAAACCTGTGCAGACAATCAAAGGAAAAGGTTAGGACTTGTTATTTATGTTGCATATGGCATGGACATATTTCAGCAAGCGATGCCATAGTTTTCCATGGAGATATTGTTATTTATAAACAAACATTTGGTGATCTGTTCATATATACGTACAATTGATTGCTAAGGACATCACGAACCTGCTTATGATGATCGAAAAGGCGGCTCTTCTTGTGCTGATCCGTTGAGGGGCAAGTTACATAAAAATATGTTCATCTAAAATGATTATAAAAGTAAAACCCACATCACTTCCTATGTATAAATAGTAGTATATAAATTGTACATATAAATGTAGATGTATAGACTTAAAAAATGAAGTTTTCATAATAGGAAAGATAAATCTTTCTTTCTTACATTGTTGTGCACTGATTGTTCTAAGATGCAGCCAACAAAGATGATATAGATGGACTAATGATATTCTAGTTGAGCAAGGAAAACATGTAAATGCAAGGATGGGCATTGCATAGCATATGGACGATTACTAACAACTAATACACACGAAGGAAAAATCTACTATGCAGTCTTCAAAAGGGAGGTCAATATTTCTGCCTAAACTCTCACTCTTATATTTGATGATCATAATTTATTATATATGACCACTGTTTAAAGGGACAAATGAAGCCAAGAATACCTCTCTTTTTGTTTAGATTATAGCATTGACAATGCAAACTTTTATCTTTTGAAATTACTGTATCATTCTTCAAAATGCACTGCCCTGTATTTCCTATTACCCTTATAGCCTTGAAAATTCATGTTATAGATGAACTCCCTGCAAATACAGCCTCTGATAAAGAACTGAAAACTTCTATTACTCACAAAATAGCAATTCAGAATAAATCTGCTATATAGATTTAACTCCTAAAATAGCCAATCAACTATAAACTTGGTGTGATGAAACCTATGGAATCAATAACTAACTGGAGCACGTATTGGAAAAACTACAGTAAATAGTTAATATTCCATAAAAGTGTAACTTGTAGCAAATATCCATACCTATAACACACTAAGTTCCTCATTAAAGATCTAATTTTGCATTGAGCATACGGAGAGGGAGATAAAAGCTGATTGTTCAATGCTTTGATCAAATATAACTTTAGACTGCTTTAATTGAAAAGTTTATTGCGACGACAATTTTGTCGCCACTATTATCCCAAGACTCATCTTTAACATATACCTCTTTATCCTTGCACGTCCATAGCTTCACATAATGCTCTCATCAGGCATCAACTTTCTTCTTCCTCAATTTTTGCATAATTATCAGCTTTATCCTTCCTTTATGTTCCTCCAACTGTGTGCATATATGGACATAAAGCAACAATCAAAACGAGACATTTTTTAGGAAAATAATTTATTATGAATCTACATGATTCGAATATGTTGTAGCTATAAGGTTATCAGAGTCATTGTTGTCCGAGTATCCGTTCGATAAAAAGAGATTTATTTCTCTGATTTTTATTTATTTATTTATTTTTGTTCCACAAAAAAGATTTGCATTTGATTGATCGCCAAGGTTATCGTAACAGTTATTTATTCATTCCACATTTATTAATTTAGACATCCATTTTGTAAAGAATTATTATAGAACACAATTTATTCTTAAAGCTTGCAAATTTTCTAAATAGGAATATTTTGGTGGAAGGGAAAGAGTACAATTCATAGACATATTGCATGGCCCACCAATAGTAAATTGAATTCAAACCAAAGTTAACGATAAGCTTGCAAATTTTCTAAATAGGAATATTTTGGTGGAAGCTTTATGTATATTGAATTTGAAAGAGCAAGTCGTAACTTAATAGGAATGTACATGGCTAGAGAATCACAGTCAAACTAACCTACCTATTGCGTAACGTAGCCCATGCACCTTCCTATGACATTCCAAGAAGTTCCATCTCGGTAAACCAATGGTGTATATACAGATATACACATAGATGGATAATACTCATTTTTTTCCACAAAATGAGTATATTTTCTAACATTAAGAGTCAAATACATATGGAAGTTAGCATGTAAATTGTATAAAAAGTTTCACTTAAGCTTGAATGATAGTAATGCTCAGTTGTAGCACATGTACCTCCCTTGTAGAACATTACAAAATAATTGAGTTACGCTTCATCATTTCAAGTTTCAGAAATAGGTTATAGAAAACTTACCATTTTGACAGGGTCCTGTGTGTCTAAAATGCATCCCTCTTGGAGTCTTGGACTATCGCTGTGGACAAAAATCTACAAAAGAAAAAATGTATAAAAGCCTGTAACCAAGTGATTAATTGAAATTATAATTAGCATTTGTGTAGACTCTAATGACCCATTCAACCAATTTAACATGAAAAACTTCCACAAAATCAAATTAAATCATGATAGTTACAATAGAAAATATAGGGAAAGGAAAAGGTAAACCTTTTGTGCAATTGTTTCACCAAAAAAACAAAATATTTCCTGGGTAAGAAAAATAGTGTGCTTATTCAAATTAATATACAAAATCTCTCTGTTCCACAACATGAGTCTCTTTCCTAATTTAAAGGGTCAAAACTATAATTATGAAAATTCGACTTGTAAGCTATATAGAAAGCTTCACTTAAGCTTGTATGATAGTAATGATCAATTTAGGCAGAAATACATCCCTTGTAATAATATAAAGTTATGTTTCGTCCTTCCAAGTTTCAACAATAGGCCAGAAAACTTACCACTTGACGGGGTACTGCACGTCTAAAATGCGTCCCTCTTTGACCATCAGATAATAAAATTAAGTCATCACAATTACAATAAAACATAAACAAAAAGGTAAAAAATATACCTTTTGTGCAACTGTATCATTAAAATCCATAAAATATAGCCTAGAAATAGAAAAAACAGAGTGCTTAACCCATAGACTGATACAACGCCAATTAAGAGTCACGATGGAGGGGAAAAGACATACAGCGATTAATTACAACCCAAATCAACTGCAACAATCATTAAACTCGCCAAATTTGGAGCATACCAGGTCCAGCCAGAACGAAACAGAGTCATTAAATTCAAATTGTAATATATAGTGAGTGTATGCACAGCCGTCGCTTTCTGGCTATTATGTTGATTAAAATAAACAACATGAGGATGTCAATTTGCCTAAACCTAAGTAACCTAGTTTCTTTTTCGAAAAATATCCATTCATGAATAAAATGTAATTAAATAGCAAAGATGCATACCTGTAAAATGATCTTACTATATAATCTGCAAATTTATATGTTATTCCATTTTAGAATATGATTTGAGGAAAAACCTATAACAAAGAGACATGATATATAATATAGTTGAGTTCCTGATAAAGCAATTCCATCAAAACAATGACTACAAAAGACAATCATAGGACTGCTAAGGCCAAGGAAACATTGCAAAACTGGAAAATTCAATTAAACATAAACAAATAACATATATTTCCCCAAAATTTAATTAGCTACACTATAACAGAAATATATTCCAATAAAGCAAACTTCACTGTCACAGGAAGTGCTTAAACAAAGTTATATTGGACTCAGGTAGAAAAAATATAAATTTCCCCTTTATTCCACCAAAAGAGTACTTCTCAACTTATTTTGTCTCATAAAAAAATTATCAATTTTGATTGATGATACTATAAAAATGACAATGTACACAAGTTTACCATAAAATTTACATTATCATGCCACTGCGACCAAAATAAAAATTCATTATTTTACGGACTAACATGGAATGGAACTATTCATTTCATATTCACAAATTTTCAAAATATGACTTTTTGGGGGGAACGGATGGAGTGTTACATAAACATGAGTGAACTTATAAAAGCCAAAGTTTTCATTTAATGTTCATGATTTAAAAATAACAAAATTTTATACATTGGTTTGAGAATGGATTCCCTGTGAAAGGAAGTATAGGATAAATTCAAACAAATGTGATTAAAGTTCTCGGACAACTACTTACCATGGTAATCAATCTGCAAGCATACAAAGCTGAAGCCCATCCGCTAATAACAAACTTCTCACCACCATATTTGGCCTTCGCTTCTCCAATTCGCCTACGTAGACAACTATAAAACAAAATTAAACAAAAATAAGAAAGGAGAAGAAGGGTGGTTTTGGGAAAAAGAAACTTGGAGAAAGAAAAGATTGATTAGGGTTTTATATCAGTACAATAATCCTAAAAATTGAAATTCTTGAACGTGGATGTGGATTACCGAAAATTCAAATGCTTGAACGTGAGCGTGGATTACCAAGTAACGCTGCTGGGTAGATCTTCTATGAATGTCATAGCACAATAGAAGGCGGAGAATGAAAGAGATTAAGGGTTGAGGGGGTTGTTAATGAGTTAAAGAGAGGGAGGTAGAGAGATGGAAGCAGGGACGATGCTATTAAGGGGCCAGGAATATAAATCAGATGAAAAATCAACCTTTATTGTTAGCTCAGGAAGCTAGTCGCCCCTTTCAGTTCCTCGCTAATGTAAAAACACTCCCCAGCCTACGGGGTATTAGCAGCCGTTTCCAGCTGTTGCTCCCCTCCCAAGAGCAGGTTCTTACGGAGCCCGACGGGTCCCCACTGCCTTGGCCCGGCGATGCAGCCTTCCTTTAGTGGAACAACCCAAAGCCAGCGGTTGGGACTTATTGATAAGCCCAACTCCTCGGTGAAAGACTTATAAGTCTTCCTGCCGCGAGCGCACGCCTGGCCCGGCCACCCTAATTTTTAAAAACATTATATCATTAAATCTAAAAATATATATTTCAGACTCTCTTAAAAATTATTTAGATTTAAAAGTATTCATAAAATTTTCATTTAAAATTATTCAAATTAAGTCTATTTACGAACATATTTCATCAAACAATTCAATATATAATTGTCGCAACTTTAAATTAATTTATTAATTGATTTGTTGTTCTTATAATTTAGTTGATTAGTTTATTAAATCCAATTTATTTTATTTATTTATTAATAAATTATTATTTTGTCTATTTTATACTTCATATTAATGTTGCTATATCAAAACTCTCTTTCATATGTTTATATATTATATATAACACAAAATAAATTTTATGCACGCACATATTCTACTTATATTAATCTATTTTATAATTCATTTGTTAAATTAAATATTATCTTTATCCTTATTATCGTTTGTTTCATTAATATAATTTTTAAGAATTATTTTTTATTAACATTTCCAGTATCTACTATAACTGTTGAAACAATATTTTTGACATTGAGGATTATTAAAGTTAGACTTTTGAATGGGGTAAAAAATATATAATATTGAGAGAAAAATGTTGAAAAAGTTTCTATTAAAAAAATAGTACATAATCCCCAATTTTTCAAGTTGAAACGAAAAAAAAAATATTGAATAAATTATATATCATTATCCTTTTGCAATAAAATGTGAATTGTTAATTACTAATATTATTATTAATATTATATGTATTTTATATTTTATAAATAAATTACAAAGCCTCCTGGAGCAAAAATCCTAAAATCGTCCTTGGATGGAAACTACAAACGTTACCGACTGCGGAAATTAAAGAGGCGAGCAACTGTTACAGCTAATTTACGTGCGTGAAACAAATGAATGAAATTGTTTTACAAAAAGACCTGCTGAGTTGCGGGAATTAGAACCAAGCTAGGGGTAAAGTAGTCCCAAAAGTAGATAATTGTCCACCCAAAAAAAAAGTCAAACTTGAACTGAATTTTAGATGACTTGTGAATTATATATATATATTGAATTGATATATATATATATATAGAGAGAGAGAGAGAGAGAGAGATTAAAGTGAATATTAAAAAATATAATATTCATATTTATATCATTACTAGTTATATAAATATATTGATTATTGATTTAATTTTTTGCATATGAATTTATCATCGAAATTATTGTGCAATATATAATGAGGTTTTACGAAAATCAATTTAAACGTATTTTTGATTTTGAACGCTGAACTTTATAAAATTTATAACTTCAGCCCTTAAATGATAAATATGTCCATCGTGCGTGAAGCATGTGAGTGCTTTTTTAAATTTTCCACCATCCAAAAATTACAGATATGATGATCTCGATATTAAATTTGTTAAAATTTTTATTTCAAAATATAAGTTATGAAATGAATATTATTTGAAAATTAATATTGTCTCATTTCAAAATATAAGAATGCTATTACTTTGAAATTTCGATTTTTTATATTTTTTTATTTAAAATTATATAATTTATAAAATTATACTAGTCGTTAAGATTGTGAAAATATTGTGTTGTTTGAAAAATATTATTACTTGTAAACAATAATTTTTAAAAATTCAAATTCTGAAATTGTTCACAATAATTAAAAAGTCAATAATGTTATTATATTTTTAAAACGAAACGACATTTTTTTTAAAATTTTTAATACGTACTTTAATTTTTCAAAAAATGATTTGTTTATCAAGATTTTTGGCACTCAAACAGAGCATGCTGACAATACCTGAATATTCCACAATTATGCCAAGGATAAATAATTGATTAAAATACCCACAAATATTCCCTTTGTAAATTATTTTAAGTATAACATTTCAAATTCTGAAGCTCAAAATATTAGACATTAAGTTCGTGGAATTCACTTGCGAAATCTTACACTTTGTTACACTGTATAAACTGAGGATCTGTTAAAATTCTGACATTCCACATTAGACATTTAAAAAACACCTTGCAATCGTAGACAATATGCAGTTGCATACATACACAAGATATTTTTGAGGCTTCATCACTTCTGTTATTAGAGATACATATCATTTTTAATATAATAAATTTGTATAATTTAAAATATATATTTTTTAAAATTTATGTCATAATCAATATTATAATTTTAAAACTCAAAATTTTGATTTTGGAACCGAAGGATTACCTTATAATTGTCAATATACAAATCATCATCCTAGAAGATTAATTGGTATAACAGACAGGAGAAAAGTAATGTTCTCCAAACAATCAAAAACCAAAAGTCTTGTGAATGACTGAAATTAATAGGGGGGTGGGTGTGTGTGTGTGTGTGTGTGTGTGTGTGTGTGAGAGAGAGAGAGAGAGACAAAAAAAAAAAAAAAAAAAAAAAGATTAAACAAAAAAAAAAAATAAATTGAATATTTAGAGCGTTAACATTTTGACTATTTAAAAAATCCTGAAAACAATTACCGACACCTTATTTATAAATTAATGAAGTGTCACTTATTCATAGTTGTGCGAGGTTTGTGACACTTCGGGTGGGGTTGTCCAATTTGGGCGCGTCAAATCAACTTGGGCCCAGGCCCAACAATTTTTGACTCTGTTACTTACCATACAAAAACTATCACTTCTAGTTTCAGTCCACATCTTTGATTTAACAATATTGTTCGATTAATTGAAATGGCACCTCACCAAAACATATTCTTCTCGTGTATATCAATCAATCAATTATTGATTTCAATAATAAAAGAACTCCAATCCCAATCGTGCAAGTTAGAGGGACCTAAATAAAATAAAATATGTCAATTCTACTCACCACCATTATTTATTATTATTATTATTATTATTTTTTAAAAATAGATACAGTGACAACAAGTTTATTATGGTAATATTTATATTAATTTAAAATTAATTAAGTATTAATTTTTATACGAACCTCTACTTTTATTATTAATAGTAAGCAGTAATTTCTAGATAATAAAGAAAGACAAAATCATGTGCCAATAATCTCATAAAACAAATAAGAATATAATATAATTAAAAAAGAACAAATTTTGTTTTTTAATTAAATAAAAAAAGAAAATAACACTACAAACACAAACCAAACCATGTCTTTTTGCAATAATTTGGTAGAGTAACAACTTTCAATTTTCTTTATTATCTTAAAAAAATTGCCAGCTATTCCATATCCCTAACGACCAAGAGCTTAGTCATTGGCGGTGTGGCTGCTTCTTTCTTTTTTTTTTTTCCCGAAAGAATTGGCGCTGTAGCTTTAGATATTTCGTACGCACATTTTCAATGGCAAGCACCGTAATAATTCAATATATAGATCACTTGGTACTCATATAAATATGGGTAGAGATTATGTTGTGAGATGTACCTTAAATAAAATTTATTATTTTGCAAATAAATAAAATAAAATAATTTATTTGATATTCTTTCTGTCGAGTCGTTCATTTAATATAATAAAATTTTGTGTTGAGTAATACACGAAATTAAATTTTTTCTTTTTTTCTTAAGAAGAAAACTTCTTTTTAGAATTTACCATCGCAGAAATCATTTCGTAAAGCTACTCATTTAATGAGCTGAACGAACGTGTAAAAATAAAATTATTCAAGAAAAAATTATCATAAATCAGTGGTATTAAATAAATTTTGAAACCATGCTTACACGTGTAGAATAGAAAAACATAATGAGATCTACATTATCATAAGAGAGCTAAGGAGGAAGCAGAGGAAGACAGTTGTCCCGAACTTTTCAACAGTAACCGAAAAACAGCCGGCCTTTTTGATTATTATGGATTATTGATTTTGTCCCAAGTGTCGGTCAACTGTTCCGTTACGTGGTCACCATCAAATGTTTGTTAGTCAAAAAAAATAAAATAAAAATGAATAAACAATATTTTTTATTAAATTCTAAAAATATCCTCAGCAGTTCAATCATTGAGGAATATAAGAGATCAGAATAGGCCAGCCTCCTTCTTCATGGCCAAAATAAATGAATAACAATACAACTGTACAGTACAGGTACCAGCTCTAGCTTGGGGCCATCTTAATTAACTTCATTCATCAAAAATGACTCGACTTTACCGGAAAATGTTACGTTTCAATGTAAAACGAACAATCCTCTGGCGGGTAATGATTCCCCGGGGTTTCGTTAGCTCTTTTTGTAACCAAATTATTGCTTGTTGGGCTGGAAAATCAATTCGTTATCGGCAGCTCCTCCCTTCTACCGTCTCTTCACCGCTTACTTCCTCCGTTTCTGCTCGTAGCAGTTATCCGTGCTGTGAGAACCACAAGGATCCTTCGGACTTGGTTGCTTTGAAGATAAGTCTCTTGGGTGATTGCCAAATTGGAAAAACAAGTTTCTTGGTTAGTGTAATGTTTGTCTTTCTTATGTATTTTCTTGACAACCAACCAACCAAACTAATCTAATCAATATTATTATTTCGAAGAAAAACAAATCATTATAGTTTTTAATTCTTTTTTTTTAAAATTTTCTTTATTGAAGACAAAATATGTTGGTAGAGAGAAAGAACAAGAAGCGTTTGAGGTGAGAGGAGTAAACCGGATGGATAAAACATTGTGTGTTGGTGGAGTTCATATTGCATATAGAATCTGGGAAATAGAAGGTAACGTTGCATATATATATATATATATATATATCTTCTCTCTCTCGGTGTTTTTTTTTTATTTTCCCGGACGTTTATTTATTTTCCTGGAAATTTATTTATTTTTCCTTTCGTTTTTTAAATGAATTGGAGAGGAAATATAGGACATAATCCGTTTCAATGGTGCAGGAAATGAAAATTCTCAGAATCACCTTCCAGTTGTTTGCAGAGACTCGGTAGCAATGTTGTTCATGTTTGATCTAACTAGTCGACGTACTTTAAATAGGTAATTAAGATCTTCGCCAGCTATGTATTTTATATTTCCATGTGTGGAAGATTTTTAACAATTTTCCTGAAGTAAATGAATTTCATTATCATGATTTATTTGGTTTCTAAATTTTTACAGTGTCATCAGCTGGTATCAACAGGCTAGGAAATGGAATCAGGTGAATAAACAGTTAAATATCTTTGTAACTCCTTGGTCGTTCTAAACACTCAACTTTTTTTTAAAAAAAATTATATATTTGATTTTATATTTTTCTTTAGAAAATCCATTTTTGGGTGTCTGAAGTTGATTTTTTACAAACACTTTCTGTAGATTTATTTTATTTTTGTGGATGATTGCAGAGTGCAATTCCAGTACTAGTAGGAACCAAGTTTGACGATTTCGTCCAGTTACCTATAGATTTGCAATGGACCATTGCCAGTCAGGTAACATGTTACAATCTCAATCATTGCATATTATATTTAAGACTTGTGAATAAGGTCTGGACTCATACCACACGAAAACGATTGAAAAGAAATCTGGACGTCCAAAATCAACTCTAGAGCCAAAAAAATCTTCAGCTTTGGAGCCCACTGTTTGATTGACAAACAAGCTGCCTTCCATGATTGAAGGAAAGAGGGCCCAAAAGCAAGATTTAAAACATGGCCAACATTTCCCTATACTTGTTTCAATAATTTAATTTTTTTTTGATTTTTTGCTATATATGTACAAGGAATAGATAATTTTCACAAATAAATTTGATATTTATACAAGACGCTCTCCCCTGAGGCCTAATTACTATTCAAGTGAGGAGGGAGAGATTTCTGGAAATATCAATTTTCCTTTTAGACATATCATGTACGGGTATAACATGTGTTAGTGTTTGCTCATTCCTGCAGAAAGAGATTATGATGTTGGAATACGGTGGAATATGGAACTGGTTATTTACAAAAAAACTTAAAATCATTCTTATTTTTAACAGGCAAGAGCATATACAAAGGCCCTGAATGCAACTCTGTTCTTCTCAAGTTCAACCTACAACATAAATGTGAATAAGATTTTCAAGTTCATCACAGCAAAGCTCTTCAACTTACCCTGGTCTGTGGAGCGGAATCTGACTATCGGAGAACCCATCATAGATTTCTAGAGTGTATCCTGTAAACCCATCTTCTGGCAAATGTAGATTAGGAAATCACCTGAAACTAATAAAACAATAGTCAACCAGTCGCTTGGAGTTGTCAACCTCCCAGTGAAAACTTGAGTTGTTTCCTTTTACCGTACCAGAGAGGAAGGCAGAGGTACAGAGCCTCCGTCTCTATGTATGATGACCAATTGTCTTCTTTTTCGTTGGTAACAGTAAAATAGTAATATAATGTAATTACAAGTTTATACAGATCGAGTTGGAAAAGAAAATGAAGAGAAGCCCAAGGGCTGGAAAAAATGCCGAGTCAAGGAATAACCTCATCTTGCTAGTTACAATAACCGTATACCCTTTGTATATTACAAGTTACTAGGAAATAAAAGGTAAAAAAGTTGTACAAGGTGCTTAAGGTTCCAATAAATAACTTGTTTTGCAAGTCAGCTATATGCAACCTTATCTTTGTTTACAAAGAGGATTTATAGCCTATTAAACAACGACCAACAAGAGTAACAAGTGCCAAATTCTTTAAATTGTATATGCCAAATATGGAACCTGAACAACAAGAAGACCACAAGCAAGAATATCCTAATACTGCAAGCGTTGTATATATTGATCTTCTAGTTAGATACAGAAACATTCATTCCTACAACATCCAAAATTCCATGTTCAGTTAAATTAAAAGAGTACTTGAATATAGATTAAAAATATGTTTTATGAAAGGAAAATGCATTGGACATTAAAATGAGAAATGAGTACAAATAATTATTCAAAATCTGAAAGAATATTGGCAATTCCACTTAAAACTCGTCATTGACAAGAAGGTAAGGACCAACTAAAACAAAGGTGTAAGGGATTCTATGAGAAGCATTACTCAAGTTTTACTTCTCTCTTTAGGGGATCCAACTGCAAATAGGAGAATGGCTCAATTGGCTCTTCCCTGCAATCCAAACACATTTTCACTTCCCAGTAATGACAAATGTTTTATAATGTAGATGACACGTTTCAACAGACATTACAATTAAAGCTTAGCCAATAAGGCAAGAGAATTTTGTTATAACAAAGTTATGACGAAACACAAATCAACTGAAATAAATAGAAAAGAACACAACAAATTACGTGGAAATTCAAATAGGGAAAAACCAAGGAGCAAGAGACAGGAGATTTTACTATATCAAAATGTGGAGAGTACAATATTTGTGGAGAACACTCAATCCGAATCCCAAATACGTCCAACCTCACAATCTCATAAAGTCGGCTAAAGATGAGAATACCTAATGGGAATCCTAAGCTATGTTTATAAAGATACATTGTTGGGGCCGATAATAAAACATAAATGTTGAAGGGACGGTAGGTTATGTCCCTTGCTCATGTGATGATCCTCAACAAATTCGATTCAGCGGGTCAAGAACTCACAATGCAACACCTTTGACCATTGGCACTGGCTGTGGAAACTTGAACTTAATACTATTAACGGTCATTATGCCATGCTTTATTTTCAAATTGTTGTATTCAAAATTAAATATTTTTGAAATATCAATGAGGGGTCACCATGCCATGCATTACTTCAAATTGCTGTAACAAAGTCCAAATATATTCCAAGAAAAAATAAACATAGAATAATCAATGAATGGCTTTGAATCGTGTGCAAAGGAAAGAAAGATCACACATACCCAGGTTTAGAGCACATGCATTGCCAGAACAGCTTAAAAGGGCCTAGATCGGTCTTAAATGGGTTACCTTCAAAACACGCCTACACAGAACAATGATGAAATAAACTCAGAAAATACAACAAATTACATAATTCAATTTGAAACTCTACTATCTATCCGCGCTGAGATGAGATAAATATTCTTCATAACTATTCCGAAACGAAAAAATTTGACACCTTGGTGATATGTGAACGGACTATATGTGAAAAAGTGGTGAGAAACATGTAAATGAGCGATGGAGTACATGACATCCAACAAGAGTATGAGGAGGGCACTACTTCTCTTTTATTTATTTTATGTTGTTATTCCGTTAAATTTCAATGCATCTGGATTTCAATTATTTCATTCTAGTTTTCATTTATATATATTATTTATTTTTTTATTTTTATTTTTTTCTTCCTCTATTTTCCGATTCACTTCAGGAAGCTGTAATTGAAAGTTTATCACCTCATTGAGGGAAAAAACTGTGTTCCATCTCACCTTACGGTGACAACCCTCCCAATTGGCATCTCCATTACAAAACGTAACTTCGTGTTTTAACAAACAAAATAAGTTTAAAACATAATAAGTAACTAACAAGTAAAAGTGTTAGATAATAAGAAATTAGGAGTGATTACGAACTTGAATGACATCTGAAGCGGTGAGCTTTAGGTGCCGGTGGTCACCCTCCGGCGTCCCCATGGACTCTGTCTCCTCGGCACCTCTCTTGAGCTCATATTCTTTCTTCCTTCCTTATTTTGGGATTGTTGGCGTTTGGATAGAAATACAATGGTTCATGGGCCGAGGCCCTAACGGGAATTAGCCACTTTTATATCCAAATTACAAAATTTTAATAGGCTAATGAACTTTCTTGACATAATCATTTCCTGTTTTCTTCGTATATTAATTTAAACGTTCGGTGTTAATTGAATTAGATATAAATATTTAATATGTTAAAAAATAACGCTTAACCCTTCTATTATTGTGTATATTTTTATATAAATAAAAAAATTCACTTAAAAAAATGTCAATGTAAGTGTTAATATAATTTGTTAGATTTTAAAATATATCAATAAAATTTCAATTTAGTTTTAAAAAATAAAATTACTTGATATTAGCTTTAAAATATATAAGTTTTTGGAATAATTTTTTTCTTTCTATTTTTTTTCTTAAGCATCAGTATAATTTTTTATGTCCGAATTATCTAATACTTTTTATATGATACAATTGGAGATTATTATCAAATTTACAATAACGAAATTGCCAAAATTCATTAGTCAATTTAGCAAGTAGAGTCCTTTATTTTCCGTATGTGAAACAAATGAGGAAAGCCTTTTTTTTTTTTTTTTTTTTTTTTTTTTTTTTTTTTTTGCAAATGAAATTTTTTAAAATACTATCTAGATTCATGCATTAACATATAACATTGTATTTAACATATATTTTTTTTTTTTATATATGTTTAAAAGTCATATAAAAATACTAATGTAAATAAATATATAATTTATTAATAATTAACTGAGTTTGATAGCAACTTAGTCGAGTTAAGAATTTAAAATTAATAAAGCTTAGTTAACTCGGTAAATAAATCATAATAAACTTAGTGTTTGCTTTTTTATATAATAACCAAGCTTGATGGTAACTCGGTTGAGTTAATAATTTAAAATTAATAAAGTTGAGTCAACGTGGTCAATGAACCAAAATAGACTTAATGTTTGTCTTTTTATATTATATATTAATTAGTAAATACATAATTTATTAATAACTAACCGTGTTTAATGACAACTCGGCCAAATTAAAAAAATAAAATTAATAAAACTAAATCGACTTAATAAATAATTATATTATTTGTCTATTTATATTATATATTGATTTATTTTCAACTTTTCAACACACTACCAAAGAAGAAAGGGGAAGTTGATTCATATTACGAGTGACACTTTCTCATTTCCACAATTGGATATATTTATTTTTATTTCATACATTTTAAAATTAAAATAATTTTTTGTTTCAATGTTATTAGATTTTTAATTTATAATAAAATTAAAAATTAAAAATCTAATGAAATTTTAGTATCAATGGTTATATAAGTAAGGTTAGCAACATTATGTACGGAAATGCTGTATTATAAAATACAAATATACCAGTCTTATCTGTATTTACTATTTAGCAATATAATTGAGTTAGTGGATTTGCGCACAAAAATAATAATTTATGAAAATAGTTTGCTAAAACGAAAAAGGAAGGAAAAATAAAGAAAACACGTGCCACGTTTACAACATCAAAAAAATGTATAACCAACGTTTACGACATCGAGTATATCGATATCAATCATTCGACGTTCCCAGATATCACTTTGTACTAAGAGTTTGTTTAGTACTTATTATTTGAATTAATTATAATTTATTTTTAAAATTTAATTATTTAAAATTTATTTTTTATTAATTTAAAAAATTATAAATAAAATATGATAATATTATTAATGTATTTAAAAATTAATAAATAAGTACTCTCCTTTTCTTATTTTTTATTTTTAATTATGAAGATCATCAATCATCCAAATCAATCACTTCTACGCTCAAGAGGAAAATGGGAGCTCTGACGAAGCTTACAGATGTGATTCTCTTCCTCTTCTTCTTGGTCATCGCGCTCGCAGTCCCCCTCCTCGATGCCCAAACATGCCTCCCTCGCCATCTCTATCCAGACCTCCTCGTCTATTTTAAAACCTGGTACGCCACTGAGTACGAAGATTACTTAGTTGCCCAAAAACCCCATTTCTTTGTTGGGCTCGTATGGCTTGAGCTTTTCTTACAGTGGCCCCTCTCCATTGCTTCTCTCTACGGCATCGCCACCGGAAAATCATGGATCAACACTGTTTGTTTGATCTTTGGCTCCTCCACTTTCACTTCTATGGTATTCTTTGATTCTTTTTTGGGTTCCCTGATAAACGAAAGATTTTTTTTTTTTTTTAATTTTTTTTATTTACTTATCTGTTTACGTCAGTGAATTCAGTTCATTTGCGATTGATATTTGTGATCTGTAAAAATTAATGTACTTATCATCCAATTAAAATGGGAAATTAATGTTATACTACAGTGTGGGAAAGTTTTGACAAAAAATAAATAGATAAAAGATGATATCTTTGGCTGCAAGAAGAGGATTTGTTTACTCCATATGTGAATGGGGCTGAGTGATACTATCAAATAGTAGTTTTCTTAATAGTTCTTGTCAAATATCTTATGTATAATCAATGCAAGATTCTTTTGGCTGCTTAATCTATATCTGTGCGTTTATGTCTTTCAAGATTTTGATTCAAATACATGTTTCTTTATAAGCCCCTTGCTTAGCTAGGATGGTTGAAATTGCATCTGGTCTGTCACACCCCAAGGTGAATATGAACTGCCCCAATTTCCATCCCCTACCCTACCCTCTTCCCAGAATTTTTATTTATCTATAATAAATTTAGAAAGGTGAAAACTTGTCATGTTAATACATTGTATTATGAAACCTGGTACCTGAACAGCAAGGCAGGAAATGTGGTATCATATTTGCTTGTTTAGGAGTCTTTTGAGAGAAAGTAATGTAGTCATCTTGTTCTTTGGGATTGTTCTTAATGTCAGTCTCTTTATCTACATTTCCCATATTTGGGAGTAAATGAAAGCCTTGTCTCTTCCTTTAGTTCCTCTTCCGCCCCTCATGGATTCCTCAAGGAGGTTACTTTGCCCTCGTATCTTCTTTACTCTGTTATTTCTTCTCATCTAATCAGCTTTGCGTGACCATTTCATGTGACTAGTTCTATTGTGGTATAGAGACTGGAGATAGGGGCATTCCTCGTGCTACAGTGAAACTAGTTAATGAGATTGTTGGAGCAATTTGATGTGACACACCTAGAAGTGACTATTTTCATCTTGGTTATTTTGATGCATTTGACATTTGTTATAGATAATTTCACAATTTGAGCTAAGTCCTCTTGATTATTATGAATGATGTAGTAGAAAATGTTTGCAAAAATCAAAGTGAAAAAGAAACTTCTGAGTCTAAATTTGTATTATTTTCAGGTTGCCATATTAGCAGAAATGAAGGGGTCTGGGAAAGCATCAGAGAAGCTCCTAATGGTGTACTCCCCTTTCATGGGTTTTGCTGTTTTAGCCATATTACGCGGTTTGCTACCCCATTCTGGCAGAACTACAGCAATTGGCAAAAGACCTGCATTGAATAGGAAAAAGAAGGCTTGAAATCTTTCCAACTCATCAATGAGCGGCTAAGAACAAGTTTGCGTTCCAATTTATCATCGTTTCTAGAGTGTAATTTCAGTTTTGCAGTTTCCTAGTTTAGATTCTTTATATCTCACCAAAGTTGTGTATGAACAAATGATGCTTTATGATTGAAGATAAATGATTACTGCTTTAAGATTTCTTTGACAAATTTAGATTGTTTATACGTTAGATTCATTTCCTTCTTCAGTTAAGGAGATGTGCTGCCAAGATTACTTTCAGAAATACCCCAGCAAAAGTTTAATATTTGTACATTTGTGTTTGTCACTGCACGTACTAAATTTGTCAGTAGCCCATTCCTATGTGTGAGAATCTTAATCTTCCATATAATATTACTTTTGTGAGTTGTGAACAGCTGAATAATATAGGTTACTAGATTTGTTTACATCTATATGAATTACTTAAAAAACCAATGTTATTTAAATGTTGTAGATGAAAGTTTCCTGAATAAAGTTGACATTTTATGATTGAAGTTCCCTATAAATGATTACTGCTTTAAGATTACTTTGACAAATTTAGATTGTTTATACATGAGATTCATTTCCTTCTTCAGTTAAGGAGATGTGCTGCCAAGATTACTTTCAGAAATACCCCAGCAAAAGTTTAATATTTGTACATTTGTGTTTGTCACTGCACGTACTAAATTTGTCAGTAGCCCATTCCTATGTGTGAGAATCTTAATCTTCCATATAATATTACTTTTGTGAGTTGTGAACAGCTGAATAATATAGGTTACTAGATTTGTTTACATCTATATGAATTACTTAAAAAACCAATGTTATTTGAATGTTGTAGATGAAAGTTTCCTGAATAAAGTTGACATTGGTGGGTAATACCATGTGCATTTCGAACAATACAAATGAGAATTCGTTAAATCTTTCTGGTTGGATGATATAAACCTTTATAGAGTAGTTTTCTATATATACAGTTTGTATATGTTTATCTCGGTTTCAGACGAAGCTTAGAATATTATTTTGTTATGTATTCATAGTCCACAGGTATGTTAATCTCAAGCAAAAATAGAAAATGGGAACTCTGGTCAACCTCATAGATGCAATACTTTCCATCTATTTCCTGATCTTTGTCATTGCTCCACTCACTGACGCACAGACTTGTCTACCTCCCCACCTCTTCCCTGACTTTCTTGTTGATTACAAGAACTGGTATATCCAGAAATATGATGATTACTTAGTAGCTGAGAAGCCCCTCTTCTTTGTGGGGAAGCGTGGGTTGAGCTTCTTTTGCTGTGGCCACTCTCATTCGCGAGTCTACCAATTGTTGATTCATGGTGTTTCTACTTTCACTATCATGGTATTCATTTTTATTTTTTATAAAAATTTTATTTTCTTAGTTGACTTGTTGTCTTGTGTGGCCAGTAAAGTTATTTTCTAAATCTTCTTTTATTTTTCTGATTAATTTACTTCATTCCAGGTTACTATAATGCCTGAGTTACAGTGGTCTGGTAGGGTGTCAAATAAGATGTTGAAGGTGTATTCACCTTTTCCTGGACTAGCAATATTAGCCATTTTGCGTGGTTTGGTACCAAGTTCTGGCAACTCTACAGAAAGCGGAAAGCGAGGTGCTTCTAAAGCGAAGAAGAGGGCTTGAATTCTTTCAAGTCAACAGTATGAGGGTATGATTGAGTCTCAATTCCTTTTGTCAATAAATCCTGGATAGTAGTCTATCGCTATCCAGATTTCATTTT
Source organism: Pittosporum tobira (assembly GCA_032359685.1). NCBI lineage: Eukaryota > Viridiplantae > Streptophyta > Magnoliopsida > Apiales > Pittosporaceae > Pittosporum > Pittosporum tobira. Next base: position 64,591 of record JAUMHB010043210.1, read on the forward strand.
AGATAAAATTGTAGAACTAGTCAGTAGACTCATGCTATGAAGAACTAGTAGTTTATTTCAAGTATCTGAATCTGTATTATATTTTGAAGGGAAGTTGGGATATCGAAGGCAATTGGCATTTTCTTTATTGTAGTAGGACACTCAACTTCTGACTACTATAAATTTGGGATTACATTGTTAATCAAAATACTTCTATGTCCTATAGCCGATAATACGATGTTGAATTGTTAATTATTCACATGACACCTCATTAGTAAAACTTGTATTTAGACAAAAATAATACTCTTTTTTTAATGAGGTCTCACAATCTTGTTTTCCGTTTATGTAAACTTCTCTTATGCGAACAGTGTATAAAATATAAACTCAAATCTTTTGGAGATATTATATTATATGGACCTAATCCGTAAGTATGCACACAACAATATCCATGGTCATACAAATGTATTGTTTTTAGGTTTAAAGGTATTTTTGATCCTATGTTGTTATCACTTTTAGACATTGAACCCTGAATTTTTTTTTTTTTGAAATTGAACCTCAATGTTCGTACATTTTTT
>JAUMHB010043211.1:0-25198 GCA_032359685.1 Pittosporum tobira
TATTATTAAATATTATAATATTTTTAATTTATTATTTTATTCGTCTCACAAAAATTGACATAGTTTGAATTTTTTTGTCAAATTGACTAAATTTTAAATTAATAATTAACCTTACATAGGTATTTAAACAAATGAACCTTAGATCTATGAGTACATTTGATATAATTTCTAATGATTATAGTTTTGTCGCTTATTTATGTATAGATTATTAGTAATTTTGAATTAAAAAAAATTAGTCAATTTGACCAAAAAAAAATTTATGGGACGGAGATAGTATTTGTTATAAATATAGATAGAATTTTACGCTATTTCTAAAAAAAAAAATTGTTATATAAACATTGCTTTTTTTATGAAAAAAAATTATAATTAAATATTTATTTTTGGATCATTAGAATCTCACACAAGGATTTTCTCACCCTTACCAATGTTGGAATATTAGAACAACACTTCTAGGAACCCTAGCTTTAAAGATATTTAGTTAACAAAAAACAAGCTAGGCATGTAGTTAGTTAAATAACAACATATCCAAGTCTATAACTGAACACCTCCGTTTAATATTATAAATAGTTATTCATTTTCATATATTCTAAAATTAGATATTAATATCATAAAATAATATTAATATTCATAATTTATTATTATATTTCAAATATAGATAAAATATTATACCATTTATGTGAAAAAAATATATATATTTTGGAAAAACTTTTCCTTTACACTAACACTGTAATCAAATTCTATTTTTTAAAAATTAATATTTTAAAAAATATATTTGATTTGAGAATTGAGCGAATATAAGCTAAAGAGTAAAATATGTTATCCGGCCTCCAAGGTAGGACTGCTTCCCATCAGAGGTCCACAATAAGAGATTAATGACTTAATGAGACGGTGATGACTTAATGAGACGGCGATGGCTGAAGAAGATCTCACCTGCTCGCAGTCTCAGTCTCATAATTGCGACGGACGGCGTCGGTCAGCTGCGTGCCTCCCACGGTACCACCAGTACAGATAGAGCATCACTATATGTCCATTTCTTATCTTATCTAGAAAAATATATAGATAATTAATTCAATTTCGACCATATCTTAATAAATACATTAAATAAAAATATTATTGTGAGAGAGTTAAAAAAATTTGACTCAAAAATAAAATATTGTTCTTTTTTCCTAACTACTACAATAGTGCTAAATTAGGAAAATTACGTCATCACATACAGTTCCTTAAAAGATTTGCGTGTATTTTATTTTTGGTCAAGACAATAATTTAAAAAATTAAAAATTGAACTCCAAAATAACAGTATTAATATATTCTCCCAATTTTGCCTTCTCTTACAAAAAAAAAATAATAATAAATTACAAGGAAATGATGTCTCAATCGGCTAGCAAGATTCAAATGTGTTATTCAAACGTATGTCGTTTCAAATATTGTCGTATTATGAATATTTTGATATTATTTTATATTTCATCTATTCTGAAAAGAATGTCTAGCACTTCACTAATTTGTCTCACAAATTGATGACGTGGAAGACATTGTTTTTAGCACGTAAGGAATAATATAATCAATTAATAACATAATTACAGGTCATGTACAACATTAAATTTGAGATCCTCGTCACTGTTTTTTTTTTCTTTAATTTAAATTTTGGTATTATAAAGAATTTATTACATATTAAAATCTCATCTTAATTAGAGGGTTAGATTATAGATCCGGACTAATAGCTAAGGAAGTGATGAATTTTGCTATATCCTCGGACTCACTTTATCAAGGAGAAAACTTAAAAGGTGAATATTTTAATTTAAAACTTGTAATTATAAAATTATATGAGTTTCAGTACCATGTATGCAAATCACAACTTATGATATACTAGTATTCTGAAACAAATTTACCATTAGATTACCATATTATGTTTAAGATTAATGGCATATATTATGCATGATAACATTACAAAGATGGTAACTTAATAATTTTTATTTAATTTTGGACAAAAAAAAAAAAAATATTTGAATTTGAAATATTTGCTTAAAAGAGTCATAATAATACTTTTTCTTTTGAGTAGAGTCTAAGGAGTATTACTATCATGTTAGGATATTAAGCTTCCAGGTTACGTATACAAAGTGTTACTGTTTATAAATAGCAAGCACATTTGTATATTCATTATATATGATACTTATCTAAAATACTTGATTATTAATTATTAATAGATTTTGAGTTCCTGCAAAAAGAAAACATAGAACATTTAAAATATTTTGAATTACTCCCTCAGCTTTTGAAATATATTAGATATAGATTTGTTAAAATAAAAATAGTTATGCTATATCCTCAAACTAAAAATTCGAGTTAAACTATTTCTACTTTAATGTCTTTAATGTGATAGATTAAAAGTCTAAAATTAATAATAAGACCCACAATAAAAATTTTAAGCAATCTATCAAAGTCAAAATTAAAATTAAATAATATATTAAAATTGATAAGAATTTAAAACAGTGATTACCAACTTAATCACAACATTTCCTCCCCTATTGTGATAAATCAAATATAATGATAGGAATATATAAACACAAATATAATAAGCGCACATACATAAATTGGTTAGACTAACGAATACATGATTATCCAAATATTGGTAACTGACTCCAATAATTAATACTCAAATTATTACTCTATAATTGAAATCTGTTGAAATCAAAAAAAGGTACGTATTCCATATACCCATTACATGTTCAACTATGAACACAACACATAAATTATTTACATTTAGTATAAAGAAATACTCCATCCGTCTCTTAAAAACTTGTTTAGTTTGAATTTTTTAAATCAAAATAATTATTATTTTATACATATATAGGTGGTGAAACTATAATCATAAGAACTTACATCAAACGTACTATAAGATTTAATTTTCATTTGTTTGAATACTTAAATATATAAAATAAATTATTAATTTCAAAATTAATCAATTTGCCAAAAAAATTCAAATCAAGCAATATTTTTAGAAGGTATGGAGAAAATGTTGTACGTACGTAATGGTACATGGTTTTAGAATTCATATATATATACACGCAATTATTTATAATACTGTTGCAATCTTTGTCAGAGTAATAATATAGTAGAAAGTGACATGTCAATAATTATTGACCATTGAGTTTTACGGCATCTCAAAAGTCGTCCGACGAATATTAGTGGAGTTCACACATTTTTCGTTGTGGGGTCAACACGTATTTCGTTGTGGGATCCACAAATATTTTGCGGCGCACAGTACGGGAACAAATATTCCCTAACTTTAACGTTAAAATTCTTTTTCTCGAAAATCAATATTTGCATTTAGCACTCTACAATTTATTTTATCTCCAAAATATCATACTGTTAAAGATAAATAAATTTCGTAATATGTTAAAAATATTGGATTTTTACAGTTAATAAAATTATAAATATTTATTTATTTTGGCTATATTCTAAAATTTGAGATTACTATCATAAAAATAATATAATATTTTTAATTTATCATTGCATTATAAATATAAATAAAATTTTACACAACTTTTATAAAATAAAAATTACTTTAGATATACTTTCTTTTAATATGAAAATTGTAATCAAGATTTTATTGATATTATGATTTCATAACGGATTGAGTATAAACTTAACACTGTGTTTGTAAGTTGTAGTTAGCCAAGAAAAAGTAATAGAAAACTTGCATTTTCAATCATTTTCCATTATCTGTAAGATTTTTAATGTGATAGAAAAGAAAAAGCAAGAAAATTGGGCTAGTTAAAATTATTTGTAATTTTTTTGATTATAATGTGACATAATTTTTTTTAACATACATAAAAATTGCATTAAAATAATAAGTAACTATAATATTTCAATTATATATAAAAATATAACATATTAATATATTAAAAATATTTTAATATATTTTATACGTATATTAAAAATCGTCTCATGAAACTGTAAAAAATTATTACAAATAATTTAAAACAGAAGGTAAGACTGCTTCTCATTTATTAGAGGTCCACAAGAATGAGACAGTGACGGCTGAAGAAGGTCTCGCCTGGCCGCAGTCTCAATCTCATAACGGCGACCGACGTCGTCGGACAGCTGCAAATCGACCACAGTACAGACAAAGCCTGGCCATATCCACTTTAAAAAGAAAATGATAAAAAAAAATACACAATTTGATTTCGATTCTATTTTAATAGATACATTTAAATAAAATTTTTATTGTAAGAAAATTAGAATACTCCAATTTGAAAATAAAACATTATTTTTTCTCCTAGCTACTAAAATATTGCTAAATTAGAAAAATTACATGGTCACACTCAATTCCTTAAAAGATGTGTGTATTTTATTCTTTCTGAGACAATAAAAAACAATTTTAAAAAAAATGAACACCTAATACATTCTCCCAAATTTGCATTTCTTACAGAAAATGAAAAGAAATGATATCAATCGGCTGGTAAGATTCAAATGTGTTATTCAAATTACGTACGCATTATATATATTTAAGTATATGTTTTATTATATAATCAATTACAACTAATATCAATTAATAATATAATTACAAGTCGTGTACGAAATTAAATTTGAGGCTCTCATCATTATTATTTTTTATTTTGGTATTATGAAGGATGTATTACATGAAATATAAATTCAAATCCCGCTTTAGAGGGTTCGATTATCCAAACTAATACAATTTAAGATAACCCACAAATGCACCCTTATTCCACAAATAACATATTCAATTAATATTAGATAATTTAAACAGTAATTAACTGAGTGCTTAATTTAATGGGCCGGACACATTAAAGTTGATTAATTGCTTCCTAGACGTCGATCTTCAAAATGCATGCATGTATACGTGCGTGCGATTAAAGTCTTGATAGGTTACCAGAACAGCCGCCTACCCTCATCAGCAAAATTGTTTTCATTGAACAACAAAGAAAGAGAAAACAAACACGGCATATGGAGTACTCAATTAAACTTTTACACGAAAATCAGTAAATAATTAAGTTCAATTTGACTAATTAAATTTAACCTACCATTTTTTCTTAATGCAAGCCAAAATTGAGCATTGATTTATGTACAAGTTGTAAGTGTATGAGTAATTTGATTGCATATTTCAAATTGTTACATCTCTATTAAATTGACTTGGATAGAGCATAACAGAGAATGAAATCGAGACTATAACATAAAACTTGGATTATTTGATTATATATCCATCTATCAATACTAGACATCGAGCTCTAAGGCATTTCTCTTAGAAACTGAAAATATATGATTTTGAAGTGAGTTGGAACTGGAAATTTAAATATTTGACATATATGAAAAGTTGTTTTTATAGTGCATTTAATGCAAAAACTAATTAACTATTTTTATTTTGAAAACATATTTTTATCATTGTTTAACCAAATCCTTTTAATTTGTTTTTTTAAAACAATTCCACCATAAGTTATACTGTTAAAAACACTTCACTCCAACATCACCACGCAGCACACTCCAAGGTGGGACCTATATACTTGGGAGGTTTCGATTTTAATTAGGTTATAAGAGTTTAATTAGGTTATAAAGTAAGAAGCAACTTCACATGGTTGGTAGGATGGCACAACGACATTGCAGTTGTCTTGCATTTACTTGTGATTACAAAGTCAATTAAATTAAACCAAACTACTTTTTAATAGCTTATCTTCCACGTAACTCCATGCAGAAAAACGGTTTCTAGATATATCAACTCTCAACTGCATAACTCCAAATATGCATTAATGGCCCTATATATTTAAATGCTAGTTGAAACCAATTTGGCCACCAAAATCGCCTAGCAAAGTTTTGAGACATTAATAGAAATATTTGACTTTTCTCAGTCCAACACTTTCCACTTCAAATAGCGAGCTACATCGTCAAGACTTTTGCACATCCAAAATTCGTAGCTAAGAACAATGGCGCAGAAGAAGTTTGTGGTTGAGGTCGAGAAGGCGAAGGAAGCGGCAAACGGAAGGCCGTCGGTTGGACCGGTGTATCGAAATGTGTTAGCGAAAGACGGATTCCGACCAACTCCTGAAGGGATTGAGAGCTGCTGGGATATTTTCCGGTGAGTGTAATATACAATTACTACATCAATAGCTATGTGTGAGTTGGACTGCTTGATTTTATGAACTTAGGAATATAATCATATACAGACATAACCTTAGGTTTTTTGACGCCACAAATATTATTTTCACCAGTAAATTATTATTTCCATCAATAGATTTCATTTTTTAAGTAATACAAATTTATCACTTGAGTTTCAAAGTGATATTTATTAATAAAAATATAAATTTTCTTATTAATAGAAATATCAAATCCATTTTGTATACACACACTATACTAGTATACTAATATACCTTTGGTTTCCAATTTCACGTACCAACTTGTAAAGAACCTTTGTACTTTAGTTGTTTTTTCTATAATTTTCACAAAAAAATGTCTCATTTTAATTTTCAAAATTAGTTCCTAAAATCTTGAATACCTACTATAAATCCATCAAATTTTAGTCAATATAATTTTGAATGTTGTAAATAATGATGCAAAGTAGTGTATGCTTTTCATATTCAAATCTATTTTATCGGTTATGGTAAATCCAAACCTTTCGGATTCATTTTAACTTGTTTCACCAATAAAATTTCTTTTATTGCATGTAAGAAAAATAAATAAATAATAGTAAATTATTAAATTATTTTCAATTTTATAGTGGATCATATAGTTTTAAAATTTCGTAAATTTTAGTTTTTTGGGACAATTTTTTCTCGTGATATTAAGACTTAGGCTCTCAGATCTATTTGTCTTTTTTATTCAAGCAACATATTGAGTTGGGCCTCAATTTAACAAACCAAAAATCGTTGAGCCTGGCCCATTTCCTAATTCGTCATGGATTTTGCCGGCAAATAAAACAGCCCCACATTTTCAAGAAAATTAAAACCCGACCAGCTGCGTGAATTCTGAATTCCAGTGGTTCAAATGGAAAACCTCTTCGATAGATTTAGAAAAGCATCTCTTTCAAGATTTCAGTGTATGACGGTGGAACGTAAAAGTAAGTTGGATATATTGAATTGTTGATGGTTTTTATAGCTTAATTTTGATAATATTCCATCTGTCACAAAAGAATGAGTAAAACACATGTTTGGCTCACATTCTGAATAAAATGAAATTTTGTATTGAAAATTGAGCAATTGTTAGAGTAAAATGTATTGTTAATCTTAAAATTTTAGTTAAAAATAAGAAATGAGAAGTGAATGATTATTCTTGCGACAAGAGATGGATTTCATTTCATCTATTTTATTTCTTTTCTTATTTTCAACTTAAACTTAAATATATGACTAGTTAACTATTTCACTCCAACCACTACTTAAAGTTTTATTCCATTCATTTTTCGCAAAGAATGAAAACCAAAGGAATTTCGTAAATTAAAAAAAATTACTTTGAGCTAGGGTATCCTCATAAAAATTTTCTTTTTTTAAACATACATCATATATTTTTATTAATATATGTGCTTACATTATTTATTTTAGAATAAATAAAAAAAATACATAAATTAGTTTTCGAGGCTAATTTTTTTTTTTGCACGAGGTTCCAAGTAATTAATTAGTTGATAATGCCATAAGTCTTTCTTAAATTGGCTTAAAATTCGTTAGCGTAACTGAATTTTGGGATACTTGTTATGATATTTTCCGTACGTTGTGCGCGGTGTTAAGGTAGTGAAAGCATTTGTTTCTGATTAGAGGGTTTGATTTGAGTCTAATCTTTATTCTAAATGTGGAATATTGGACTGATTGGTCAGGCCAAATTATAATTTTCTGGTATGGAACTTTGTTAGTTCAAGTGTGTGTCAGCCAAGAGGAACTAATTAACTAACTATAATTTTTTGTTGCTTATGAAGCATTTAGGATCAGGAATAGAACTAGTAATGAAATTATACTGACGCTTTCGCTTCCATGTTACAGTGCTTCTGTGGAGAAATATCCTGCTAACCGAATGCTTGGTCAGCGAGAAATTGTGAAGGGAGAGGTGTTAAATCTGCAGTTTTCTAGCTTTCCCATGTATGACGTACCCTAGATTCAATTTCATAATCTTATTTTGAGCTTGATTCTTGGTGCCTACTATTTGCAGGCAGGAAAGTATCTATGGTTAACTTACAAGGAAGTGTATGATATTGTAGTAAATGTTGGAGCTTCCATCCATAGTTGTGGTGCTAAACAAGTAAGTTATTGATGAATCACAGTTCATTGTTATATTCACCGACTCCAAATAGTAAGTTATTGAGCGTACATTAGAATTATTGCTGTGAATTTCATGATTCAAACTCATATAACTAGCCCAACTACATATGAAAGGCACGGCCTGCCAACAGTGCTTAAAAAACTCAAGTCCAAGTACAAACCATAACTTTATATACAATAACAAAACTAAAGCTTTGTCCTTAATTTGAGGGGTTGATTTGGAGGCATAGCAGTAAACAGACCAAGCTATTTGAGCTTAGTTCGTGATCAACTTGTTTGAAGTGTTCGATTCTGACTATTTCTTAATCGAAACGTGTTTGAGATTCACTCTTAAAATAAGAAATGGAAAATCTTGATCATGTTTTCAAATTAATGGTCACATTTATAACTCTTCAGAGTTCATTATGAAAACCTGTTGGCCTTTTTGCAGTTTTTATATTGCCCCTGAATGAGTTGCAGCTCAAGCGAATTGGCTTTTTTCAGTTTCAACTAATTTCCTTCTTTTCTTCTTTTTTGATAAAAGAAGAAATTTTATTAGAAACAAAGGAGAATATAGAAGATAAAAGTGGATGAGAAATCCTCAAGTACAAGAAAAGAGAGAAAATAAAACCCTTAAAAAATGGCAGCTTTCCAATCTCTTTGCAAATCCGTGCAATAAATTTCAACAAAAGCACCATTAGCTAAAGACCATAAAGAAACCATGAAGGTGACGTTATCCCACAAAAGATCAAAGGACTTTGCATAGCCTCTAAAAATTCTCGCATTCCTTTCGATCCAAAAATGCTCCATAAAATAGGCAAATAAGTACATCGCCATAACACCTTTCCAGCCTTCTTCTTACCGAAACCCTGGAATTTGATAGAAAGAAAATCTATTACTCTTGCTGGGCAAACCCAACATTTACCAAAAACCTCAAATAAATAACACCATAATTTCCAAGTCTCAGGGAAGTGAAGAAATAAGTGAGCATTATTCTCGCTGGCCTGGATACACATCACACAAAAATCTGTAGACAAAGCTTTGTAATGCCTGCTCCACTGAAGCATATAATTAGTATTAAGTCTTTCAAGTACCAAAGACCAAACAAAAGCTTTAATTTCCCTCTTTCCGTTAGTTGATTCATAAATGATTAAGGGAGGATATGGTTGATGCCCCATGGCAATACTTTCTAGCTATTAAGATCAACTTGACATGTACTTGGTATGGTTTTGTTAATAAATACTCATCGGTTCCAGTATTAATTTGAATTTAGTTTACTGGACATGCAATTTGTAGTTAGATATTATATGAGGTTTTCATGGATATTTACGATTTATTGATTGTTCATGTCCAGGGTTCACGATGTGGAATCTATGGACATAATTCCACGAAATGGGTTGTAAGTATGCAGGTAAATTTACTTATCGCGAAACTAGCTTAAATATGCAGATAACTGGAAATCTTCTTTTCACAAGTTAGTCTTCATTTTTAAAGTGCACCAGTCTATTATACTTTGTTTCTTTCTTCGCTGTTTCCTGTCATTGGCTCATTGGTGAATAGGATAAGGAGGGGTGTCCATCAATATGACTTCACATGCTAGAAATGTGAAAATGAAAATGTATAACCTTTGATTATCCATGCACATGTACTTTATAGACTTACTAACCAATTTAATGATTTATTATCAGTCTGGTATCTTTTCCTCTTTCAAGTATTTAATGAGTTGCTGATCTTTTAACAGGCATGCAATGCTCATGGACTTTACTGTGTCCCTCTATATGACACTCTAGGTATGTATTGCTACCTCTCCCTGTCTGTCCCTCCCTGAGCATGTAAAAAACACTAATTAGTTGAAAGATAAATCATCGAATTTGGTAGTTTAATTCATTGGCAAGTGTTATTAACTGAATCTTTTCATTTCTCATATTATTGGCCATATAAATAAGTAATAATCATAGTTATGCCTCTTTAACTGTGACTAAACCTGTTTTTATTAACATGCCTGTAAGAAAACACTATGATGTTAATGTATGTAAGCCTTGTGGACAGAAGAATAGGAGACCACCAATTTTATCAATTTCCTTGCTCTTTTCCACTATGACTCTGTTGCTTTTTTCCAGAAATTAATGATTGTGGAACCTTGACCATGATTTTAGGTGCTGGGGCGGTAGAATATATCGTATGTCATGCAGAGATTTCAGTTGCTTTCGTGGAAGAAACCAAAATTTCTGAGGTGAGTGGTACTCGTATGTAATTGTTCTATATTCTTAATAGGTCTGCAAGCTTTTGAAGTCCTTCGTCGCTTCTTTGTTATGTTTTAATGGATCATATTCATCTCAAAATCTGTGATTCTGGAGTAATTTATCTTTAGAATTGTTAGTATACTTTTTTATTTATATGCAGATGCTGATAACACTTCCAAGTGCTTCAAAATATTTGAAGAGTAAGTTCCCTTTAATTTGTACTTTTTCTTCACTCAATTTAGGAAGCACTCTGAAGACTAAATGTTTATACTCTATTATATAGCTCTTGTGAGCTTTGGCAAGGTTACAGCTGAGCAAAAGGACGTGGCTGACAGTTTTGGTGTGGCAATATATGCGTGGGATGATTTTTTGCAGCTGGTAAACTACTTGCTCATACGTATAATATCTTCAAATTAAAGTTAATTGGTTTTCATTTACCTTTTACAGTTAGTGTTCAATTCTTTGCTTTTGGAAATTATGATTAATCCCCTAAAAGTAGTATACTTAATGATTGAATATTGTAATTTACACATTATTGAATCGTAAACTTGCAGAAGAAACCTGTCAAATATCTGAAGTTCTTTTCTTTTGTTCCAGTTGATGACTTTTTCAGTAGATATAATTTTTTCTGGATTTCCTTCTTATAAATGGTTCATAATATATCACGTACTCCAACAGGGAATGAATGAGCAATTTGAACTTCCAGTAAAGAAGAAAAGTGATATTTGTACAATAATGTACACAAGTGGAACAACTGGGGACCCGAAGGGAGTAATGATCACCAACGAAAGCATTCTTTCTTTTATATCTGGAGTAAATCACCATCTAGGGAGCATAAATGAAGAGGTGAAAAGCATAGATTTGATCCATGTTACCTGTTTTTTGCATTTTATATTGGTTCTAGCTGTGAAAGTAAAAGTGATTACTTTTTGTACTCTACATATTTCAATATTTCATTTCTCTTATGGGTGATTTTCATTCTCTCTCTCTTCTTTTTTTTTTTCTTTCAGTTTACGGACAGAGATGTTTATTTGTCATATCTTCCTTTAGCACATGTATATGACCGAGTGATGGAAGAACAGATCATTTCTTCTGGTGCCTCCATAGGATTTTGGCAAGGGGTAGGTCGAGAGTAAGATAATTGGTCTTTGAAGTATACATGGTTCAATCTAGTAACTTTTTTCCTTGCCTCTTCAGAACATCAAACTTCTTATGAGCGACATCCAAGAACTAAAACCAACTGTATTTTGTGCTGTCCCACGTGTGTTAGACAAGATTTATTCAGGTAACTGTGATGTGACACACCAAATTTTGCATTATTAATTTGGAGTTTTGCAGCTAAACTGTGTATATTTTAGTTCTGGTTCACGCTTCAAAATATAGATAGCATGCTATGATGTCAATCTCATTAATTCTATTTGATCTTTGATATTAAAACACATATACTTGCGTGACATGCATTTTAGCTATCATTTTCTTAGGTGTTCGCTTTGACTTTTGCATTTCCTATTCATGAATATTTCCCAGAGACATATCCAATTCATTCTTTAACGGTTACAAAATCAATTAGAAGGTCAGTGCTAAATTGTTTGTCAAGTTGTACGGAAGTTCTTAAGCTGATTGTTGCACATACAAATGTGGATCAAGAAGAGTTTCTTTAATTGGGTTGAAATTTAGGTTCTCAGTTAATTTTTCATTCTGTACCAAAGCCTAAGTACAAGTTATATTTTATATTTTTTTATCGAGAGACAATTATTGTCAAGTGTATTTGTGTGATGCCTAACTGTCAACTATTTATATTTTCAGGTTTGGTAGATAAGATTTCTTCGGGAGGTTTCATAAAAAATTCCTTGTTTAATGTTGCTTACTCCTAGTAAGTGTGAATACTATACACCCTAGTGTGTTTGCAAATATAAATTCATTAAAATGGTAGCCCTGTCGTATTTTACGACCAAAACCATCTTCTTTGGATAAAGTTTTATTTACCTTCTATTTAACTTGCACCTAACCTCCAGTAGTCGGAATGTTGTTCTTAAAACCAATATGTCAGTTCCCACGTTTTATGTAGAAGTGTAGAAGAGACATTTTAGCCATAAATGCGAAATTCGATGTTTGTATTCTGTACTGAATTCCCTCACTATGTCCATTCATAGCAGTGTAATATCATTACATAAAACCCTAGCTAAGGTAAAGGGATTTCTATGTGATGGTTGCTGATTTCAAAATTCATAAGATATGTAAATATTCTGTAAGTCTGTCCTGTTTCATTCTTTGTATTGATTGATCTCACTTGTTGGATTTGCAGCAAACTACGAAATATGACTAAAGGGTATAAACATTCAGAGGCAGCTCCAATATTTGACAAAATCATTTTCAGTAAGGTGGATGTAATTCGTAGTTGCAACCTCTGTCTTGTAATTTCTTTAAGTGTCTGGACAATGGTGCCAGCTAAAAATATATTCTCCTAATTTCTGGCATGGCAATTAACATTTTAGGTGAAGGAAGGTTTAGGAGGAAAGGTGCGTCTTATTCTCTCTGGAGCAGCACCACTTTCTGCCAGCGTGGAAACCTTTTTAAGAGTGGTGACCTGTGCTGACGTTCTTCAAGGATATGGTATATAAACCTTTGGTCTTATTATCTTCTAATTAAGCATACTTTCACGACTGATTGTTTATAGTAATACTATACTAATTAAAAAAAGGTTCTTGTTGATCATCATCGAAGTCGCTTGCTGCCTCAGTTGGCCTGGTTATTAGTTCTTACCGTACTTGTCTTTTACGTCTTCAAGCTCATATTAAGGACCTACTTCATGTGTATAGGGAATTAGGGATTAAAAAACTTCAGTATATATTTCGAAAATTAATTGAATATATATTTATGGCAATGTCCTTTTTCTTTTTCCCTCAACTGATGTCATATTATTTGAATTTTGTGTGCATTCAAGGATCATATATATTTGAACGTAGTTGCAGATTAGTGTTTATAAACTTGTACAGTTTGGATAAGACCGTGCAGTTGAACTTAGTTGCACATTAGTTGTATTATTAAAATACTTAAGATAATTACATCAACTAAATATTTACTTTGGAATTCATTAGCAAATTGTAAGTTTGATATTTGTATTCTGGACTCAAATGCATATATATTTCATGATCATCTCAAAAGGTGCGAAGTAAACTGTGGAGTTTGTTTGGAGAGATGGCTGATCTCATGATACGTTATACAGGTTTATCTGAAACTTGTGGGGGATCCTTTGTGGCACAGCTGCATGAAATGGCAATGATTGGCACCGTGGGCCCTCCACTACCAGTTGTGGATGTGTGCCTTGAATCTGTCCCTGACATGGATTATGATGCCCTGGCAAAAGACCCGCGCGGAGAAATATGCATGCGGGGAAAAACCTTGTTCTCAGGATACTACAAACGTGAGGACCTCACCAAAGAGGCTATGGTTGGCGGATGGTTTCACACAGGTTCTTTATTACTAATTCTACATGTTGGTTTACCATACCCCTTCCATTCTAGAAAACGAGTCCCATTCTGAAATTCTTTTGTTTCAAAAGAAGAGTTCCATTTTGATCAATGATGTTTAAAAACAACACAATGTGTTCAAGTATATCATGAGAATTAATTATCATGATTCATGCCACAACACTAAACTGTAAATTCATAATTTTGGGGATAAAATTGGCATGGAAACATATCCTTTCGCACCTTTTCGAAGTGTGACTCTTTTTGTTGGACTCAGCGAGTAATGTTTAGAGTAGATCCTTTACAGCAGAGCTAATGGCAAAATTTCATCAGGGGATATCGGTGAGTGGCAACCAGATGGAAGCATGAAAATAATTGACCGCAAGAAAAACATTTTCAAGCTTTCTCAAGGAGAATACGTTTCAGTCGAAAATCTGGAGAACATTTACTCCTTCGTATCTAGCATTGATGCAGTAATTCTCTCCACTCATTAGACATAATTTGCATCACCTGTCCTTTTGCTTTCCATTGGCTATGCTTACACCGAGTCTCACACATGAAACTGATAAAATCCAAATTAACTCAAAATGATTCCTAAATCTGATTCTAGTATCAACTGGCAGTATCTTTTACGAGTTTGCCCACTTGTTTCAGATATGGATATATGGGAGCAGCTTTGAATCGTTCCTTGTTGCCATTGTTAACCCCAATAAGGAATCACTTGAAAATTGGGCTAATGAAAATGGAGTGGTTGGTAATTTTGATACTATATGCGAAACTCCCAAGGCAGAAGCATACATTCTTGGAGAACTTACAAAGATCGGAAAAGAAAAGAAGGTTCTGCTCTTTCTTATCTCCTTCAAATCTTAGTAGAGTTCTCCAGGCTGGATATGTCACCAGTACGAAATTAATCACAATAATGTCTAGGGGTGGATATAATGGAAAATATATCCTTACAGGAAGTGTTTTTGTGGAGTAGAAGTCTCAAGCCTGATAATAATTCAATTTTATTCCTCTTGGCAGTTGAAGGGCTTTGAGTTTATTAAAGCCGTCCACCTTGATCCCATACCATTTGACATGGACCGTGATCTTCTGACCCCAACTTTCAAGAAGCGGAGGGCCCATTTTCTCAAAAACTATCAGGTTTGCACCTATGCTTGTCTCAAGTCAAATTCCTCTTATGTCCCAAAATGAAAGTTGCAAAATATAGAAAGTAAACATATGCTTAAATTTTGGGGTACAACAGAAATTGGAATTTTAATAAAGCCAATAGGAATGCTGATATATTCTTGTGTAAATACATGCTTAAAAATTTATGACTCACTGAATGTTGTCTATTGCAGAATGCAATTGATGGTATGTACAAAATTCCAAGATAAGCAAAGAGTCCTTTGAAGCCATCTGGAGAAAGTGTTAAATCATTTTATGTTGTAATGGTCATTGTGCCATCCCAATTGCTGCACTATTTTGGCATCTGTTTGTTGACTTTAATTTGGTAATCATTTATGTAATGATATCTTAAGATGTGTAACCAAATAAAGACGATTATTTGTGACTTGTTTATAGTTTTAGATATTTGTTTGTAAATTGATGGATACAATTTAATTATTTTGTATTTTTCTGTACATTTAAACACGTATCAATCCTAATATTATAAATAATAACTAAAAAATCGAATTCAAAATAATTAATCCCATCACAAAACAGTCGCTGAGGATTGATTCTCCGCCTGAGGCACCTCTCACTTCCAGTCCCATCGTATAGCATTTAGTTGCCAGAAATAGCTTATATATTGTGAGATTATCAGTGTGCATTTGGCAAAAAAACAAAGAAAAAGATTATTAATGTTCATTATGTAATATCGTTAGCCTGACATTGCATTGTATGATAAGGTGTAATTGTCGTTTTGTTTCATGTTATTTGATTTTTGGAGATCCGAACCTTTTGGAATAATAGTAGTAAAAAGTCAAGGTATGGAAGTGGGGCTGCACAGAAATCCAGCTTAAGCTGCGTAGGCTGAGCACAACCGAACCGAGACATGCTTTTCTACTACTTTTTAATTCGATGGATTTGCAAACATGATTCTAATTCCAACACACGTATACCATTGAACTTGGTTGCCAAACATAGTTATAAGTTTGTGTTTATTATTGCCTAGTTTGTAATTTCGTTAACCTCCCAATGCATTGTATGATAAGGGGTGTATTGTGATTCTTTCATGTTATTTGGTTTTTGGAAGTTGGATATCTTTGTTCCACCTTGCTTGGTGGTTAACGATCTATATATCAGCTTATGATGGTATGTTAGAAATGGATGTTTAAACATTTCTATTTGTTAAATAGATCTAACTATGCGTTGATGATGGATGTTACTATTTTAGTTTTAGTGTATGGCTGCCTATGAGTTACTCTTTAAGTGGTCTTCTTGTTGATGATGTTTGACCATTAGGAAAACCATTGTCCTCTTTGAACAACTGCAGACCAGCAGTCATTCTTTTAATAATTGCAATTGATGAAGTTCAAGATAATTTTTGGAAAAAAATGAATCACTATTATCCGATATGTTATCATCCTTTGTGAAGGATTGCAGGTGATAGATTAGTCTTAATCTGTATAGGCAAGTCTTGATTGAACTTGACTAGGTCACTCTAATAATTAATAGTAATGATGTTTTATTACGTTTTCTTGATAATCCGACCATATTATTTTTCATCTAAGTTGGATTTGCTCCTCAAGTTTTTATTTATATATATATATATATTCTTGTCATTTATAAGTTTGAATTATGCACAAAAGATAAAACTGCCGTTATTAGATTTATTTTCATTTTTTTAACAAGTTATTATGTATATTGAATCAATAAGATCTTTACAAAAATTTAAGAGGGGCATTCCCCTGTGTACATGAACTCTTAACTCGCTCGTAACCCGCCACTAGGACACATTCAGAAGCAAGCAACGTAGAAGGAAACTCGGAAATTCTTCTATTTTTAGCCCTCCACAAATGGTCGAAAGTAGCTTGAACAGCCGAACAGATCACATAAAATGCAAGGAAATGGTGTCGAGGAATAGTCAACTACAGATGTTACCAGCAAACTAGCAACCACAAGGCCCTCTGACTTACTTGACAAGTCGGTCCTTGATGTCAACGTGCAAGTTCATGCACAATCAGCTAAGGAATCACTATTTCCACCAAGTAAACTAATTTTTCCACAAACATGTATATCACCTTTTAAGCATACAAGTATCACTTATGCTTCAAATGTCATACCAACAAGTGAAAATTGTCAATTTTCCTGTTCGAAATATTAGTTTTCTAAATTTATCATCATTAGTGAAAATTGATGATTCAAATGTGATACCTACAAGTGAAGTTTTTCTGATAGAAATATCAGTTTTTCAGTTTTCTAAAATTATCTAACATATTGCATGATTCAAGAAAGGAACAGGGTCGCAGAGATGCAAATTTGAGGGAGATGATGCAAAATACTCCATCATTCTTTTTTCATATAAATAAATAACAAGGTCTCACGTTAAAACACGTAATAAATAGAATATATTACAACATGTGTTTCCTGCTGACCTAAATACAGCTCAAACCTAACTTGGCCGCAAAGCTTAAAAGGTCAAATATGTTAACAGCCAGAACCAGAGATGCCCAGTTCCTTGTTTGACCTTTTATTGTACACCAACGTTCCACTATCCTAGCTGCTTTGAGGAAATGAACAGAAACTCGAGGCTCAAACAGATTAAGACCTCTCTTCATCAGATTGAGATGGTGGGCCAGGGACAGAATCTACGAAGAACTCATCTACTGAAACAAAGCCAAAGCAACAATGTTAAAGTTTGCATATTATTGAGAAAAAAATATACATCATTGACAAAAGATACGTCTAACTGTGTCCAATACAAACTCTTTTTTTCAGGAAAAAATAAACGAAAAAGTAAGGCTCAGGTTTCTGGAAGGACGGAGTACATCTTATGATTCTTTTACTTTTGGTAAGAGATGACGACAAGATCGCCAGATAATATCACCAATGTTACAGAAAAATAAAATTGCAATAACTTGGCACTCGTTAGCCTAGCAGGTACAATATATAACCACTAATTCATATCACAGTAGTTCATAACTTAGGAGGCAGATTACAAAGTTAAGAAACCACGGACGCTCAGCCGTCCATAAATTATGCACCTATACATCAGTTTGCAATTATACATCAAATTACAGATGATGACATATCATATTCACGCATTCTGCACAAAGTAAAATCTTACTTCATAATGTAGTCTGAACCTTTACCAAGTGTTGAGATATAAGGTATTATGTGATTTCCTGATAGAATTTTTAGTCTTCAAAATTGTAAATCGACAAACTGTTGACCATTAAAGGACAATAACAGAAAATATATGTTCATACGAAATCGAAAATAGGTGTTAATATCACTTTCGATTACTAGGTTGTTTTCTAGTCAAGATTTACATACATCTCCTAGACATCTAATTTCTTTTCATATAGAGAAAAAGAAAACTAGATTCATATTGAATACTCCCTCCGTTCCAGAAAAATAGTCCCATTAGTCAAGAAGTTTTGTTCCACAAAAGAGATCCTTTTTTACTAATGATGGTATAAAATGACACAATATCCTCAACAAATCACCCGTATATGACCTGACGGATGTATCCTGTCCCATCTGATGGTATCTTACACACGTAGTTATATATGCTCTTTTAATTCACCCGTATAAGAACCACAAAGCAATCAATAAATTTAAAAGGAAGACTTGCAATTATGCTTACCTAGGTCATCTTGCTCAGGAGAATCAAGTAAAATATCTGAATCAGAAGGCAAGAAAGGGGAACCAGAATAATTCCCAAGAGCTCCTAGATCTGCAAAATTTAATGGTCACATAATATTTTTTTAAAAAAGAAGTGATCACACTTTACTAGTACCAAACAACATGAGAATTAATCCCTTCAAAAGCATATAATAACTAATAACGTTCTGCACAAGATGTTGTCCAAGTTACCTCCTAGGTTTGATAAATCTGCTGTTAGATCCGAAAGGCTAAAATTCCAAGGTATCTGGCCCAAAGATCTCAGGGAATCTCTAGGATTCCCCTCCCCATCATGACCAAGGTGCAATCCAACAGAATTTGCCACGTCGGATGTGAAGGCAGTGTCGAGTGCTGACGTGCCTACTCCCATCCCTGATATTTCGGAGGCTGTAAAGGGAAAATGGCCGCTGGATGCTACTGAAGTAGGACTTACGGCCATCTCTGACATGGATGACATCGTACTCCCCTGCGGAATACCAGGTGCCATGTCAGCTGCATTGTTGTCCAACACCATGCTTTAAATAAAAAAGAAACAGCAATTAGCAGAAGTTCTTGTGTATCACATTCCAAGAAAATAAAAGGAAATTCTTTATTTTCAGTTATGCATTTATTTATCTATTTTTCAAGAAGAACAAAAGCCAGCGATGGGAAAAGGAATCTCACTCATTCCCGGAATTCATCCGCATCAGATGAAAGTTGGCAGGTGCAGGCACTCCATTGACAACATGACAGCTGGATATTCCCATGGAATCAATATGAGGTTGACCCGTAGCGGGACCCGGATGATGTTGCTGCAGGACTGGGTACCCCATGGGTAAATTGTTAACTGCACTGAAAACAAGTGGCATTCAATAGAAGTAATAAAGGGATATTCTAACCTGGCAATTTTATTATTTCTTAATTTTTTTGATAAGTGTTTACCTGGCATGGGATGAATCCCATTATGTAGTGGAGCCAGAGGAAGTTTTGGCGGAACAGGATATTTCATCAGATGATATTGATGCTCAAGCAAATGGTTGAACAAAATAATCTGTTTCTTCAGTTTAAGCCTTATGTAGTAAGCCCTGAAAAAGTCGGCATTTTCTTCTTCCAGCTTCTGCCATACTTTGTGCAATACAAGACAATTAGCTGAAAGGATACTGAGCAGGTTGAAATCATTAAAATAGCAAGTGACTAATCTTCAACAGTTTCATTTATTTTTTACTTTTCAAACTTCATCCAACATATCAATATGTCATTAACTTGAGAGGGCATCCTCTTTACTAAATATCACATCATACTCTGCATAACTTTTTTTATAAATTCGTGAATAACTTTATTACAGAAGAAAAAATTACATCAATACAAATTCATGCAAGTAGCCAAAATTATTACTCCCTCCGGTCCGCAAAGAGTTACATTTTGCACCAAAAACAAAGAAGTTCCACAACAAATGTCCCATTTTTAATGATAATACAACAGAATAAAATGGCAAAATGTCCTAAAGTTTATGACTATCATAATTTCACCATCATGCCACCACCAGCCCACCACTAGCTACACAATCATTATATTTAGGGGTAAATATGAGATAGAAATATATATATATATATATTTAAAGTGTGCAAATAGGGCTCTTTTAGTGAAACGAAGGTAGTATAATTTATGGATAAGACTATTTAATTTCTCGAATGCTTACCCAAATTCGTAAATCCAGGATCTATTCTTGCACGATTCAATAGTGTCTTTACCACCTCATCTTTATTCATATATAACTGCAGACACCGCTCTATCAAATTCTGGACCTACAATAAACCATTTCATCCATTGTACAAGAAAGGCTGAGATAAAACTTAGCTATCTGATCATTTGGAAATCCTAGAGTGGATTTAGTAGGAAGACCAGATAATCTTACAAGTTCGATATCCTCACGGGAAACCTTTCGGCTGTCATTGCTCGATATGGAAACTGAGCCTGAGTCTGCTACAGGAGCCTCCACCGCATTATTCTGTTGGTCACTTTGAGACTCATGTGAAACTTGGCTTGAGGATTTTATCTCTGGTGTCTTCTGTGAATCCTGAAAGACTTTCTTGTAGTCAGATATCAGATTTAGAAATGGGCACTACAGGATCCATCTAAAGACTGAGTCTCAAAACTTAAAAAATAAAAGCAATTTATAAGAACCCATACAATCTTCATTTCAGTCAAACGCAAGCTCACAACATCTCTCCATTTAGCACTGGTATCTTACAGCTATAGTGAAGAGTAGTCCTGCTCAACCAGGTGAAGATGTTTGCCCCTAAATGTATAGCCTAAAATTAGTTTGGTTATTTCACCTACAAGAAAACCATCATAATTCAGAAGTCATTAGAAACATTAGCCGTCTACGTAAAAATTAGACTATCCAGGACTATAAAATTGAATTAGGAAAGTTTTGCAAGATAAAAGTAACAAGTTGAATAGTATTAATAAAGTCCTAGTCTTTGGTTAACTATTTGGTAGTTTCTTTATTATTTTAGAACAAAACTGAAATGACTGGAAATTTTGAACACCGATTATTTATTCTCCATCTAACACAGTCTAAAATAAGGTGGCAGAAAAGTACAAAACGTACAACAGCCCCTAATAATAGCACATCAAATATAAACCACTACCACATACGTATGAGGTAATGCATGGCCAAAAGTCAAATAATATGCCATCTATTTTTTACATGTATGCATATAGAAATATATGCATAAATAAAATACAAAAGATGCAATTGATAGTGGAACACAAGCACACACTACACACACCGTACAAAAAAGCAGCTAAGAACCTATACTTAGAGGTGCAGAACTCACGTCCAAAAGAATCATACCCCACAGCTCACCCAAAGAAACGAAAACTATCCTATTGATAACTCCCCAATAAAATCTATGAAAGGGATTAAGGACCCAAGATGCACCTGATGAAGCCAAAAGAAAAGAAAACTCAACCTATAAACTATAAAGCACATTACAATGACCCAGAGCTATCCTCCTCAAAGAACCACCGGTTGAGCTCTTCCCCGATAGTGTCCCATATCCTAAAACTTCCAAGTAAAGCAAATGAAAATGAAAAAATACTTTCAGAGCCCAATTTCTATCCAAATTTCCTCCAAGGAAGTCCAAGGAGTGTCCCAGCTCATATAATGAATGCTTTCCATTTAAAAGGCATCTCAAAATTCACCCCCATTGCAGCAGAACCAACGCTAGCCAGAAAAAAAATAGTTTAGTAAAAAGAAACAAGTGACAATGCACTGAGGGACAGTATCTAATAACTGACAAGATGATAACCTTAAGACATGTAATTTATTTTTATCTTTGTGTATAACATGCATATGGGTAGCTCAGCAATGCCTAGAAGTCTATTTCCAGCACCAAACAAATGAAATAGGCAAACAACATTGAATAGTAGACTATTTAATCATATTTCTTAATCAATATGCTGAAAAAGTTTCCCAAAATACATACAGATGGGGAAAGAGAAGTCTTTCACCACAAATAAACAAATCTCCATGTCACTTAACATGAAAATATATCAACAATATAATCCAGTAATCCACACACACACGCGGGAGAAGGGGGGGGGGGGCACTTACAGCTAAAACATGGGGTGAAAACACTATTTCATCCCATGCAAGATCCATCGTTCAAATATCAATCGTGTGGTTGTGAGATATTATAATACCCAGGGAAGGAATCATATTAAACTAGATATGGAGTACCAATGTCCAATTAATCCCACTAATGATAGCAAAAAGTTAATCCTGATTCCAGAAAATTAGCAACACACTAACCTAAGCCTTTACTAGATACATATTTTATCCAGTAAAAAGGCAGACTATGCTAGTAATATTGATCAAGCAATAGGCTTAAACAAAAGTAAATGATAATTACAAGTGATCAAACTTAAATAACAATGATAAATAAATAAATAAAAAAGAACGACCATAATAAACAGGTAACTAAATTTGCCTAACACCACAAAATCAGTAACTAAATTTTCCTAACCCCACAAAATCAAAGGAAACAAATAAACTCACTCAATTAACGTGGAACGGTGCCGTTCATTTTATAGGGACCGGCATTGTCAATTAAGCATTACTTAACATATTCTTTTAGAAACACAATTATCATTTTGTGCTAACACTAATCAAATAAATACTCAGCATAAATTTGCTAACCAAACTTAAACATGAAAAAACAACAAATGCTTCTAAAATCTGGTCATTCAGTGTAGTGAAAAACAAAAATCAAACATCCCCTTAAGTCATAAACCACCGACTTCCACCTCATTCATTCTGCAAACCCAAATAAAACGTATATCCATATGCACATATACAAATTTCTGTGTGTCATCTCACAGATTTAGGTCAATTATCCACATCAACTTGTCCTTGAAACCCAAAATAACTAGCTCAACTATTAAACCATATGCATGTAAATTGCTATATATACAAAATAAGATCTAGCAAAGTTTAACTCACCAACAAAGATAAATAATTCAGGACACACACACCAAAAAAAAAAAACAGAACAAACAAAACAAAACAAAACAAAAACAAATATATAGCATATGGGTATACCTTAAACTGTACCTAGGAGTTCCCAAGGAGTCAAAGATTCGATTTTGTCGACAAATTTGAAGCCCAAGTCGTGAAGAGCTTCGGATTCAGGAACAGTTCCAAATTATACAAGTGGTTTTCTTTTATAAACTAAAAAACAAATTAAGAAAAGACAGTGTCTAGCTAAGCTCAACTGCATTAGTGGACTTCATAGACATTTCTTTATGGGTTCGTGAGTGCAAGCTGAGTTAAAAAGTTTGCAAGAGAATAATAAACTTCATTGGAAGATGGAGAATCGGCACATAACAGAGACTGCTGTGAGAGAGAGTGAGAGAGAGGGAAATGGAAATAGAAAGAGAGAGAAAGCTAACCACGGCTTTATATTTTTGGAACTTAATATATTATCTCCCTCCGACTTTTATTATTTTAATTTTTTTTATTGTATTTGATATGAAATTCAAAATATTCAAAAACCAAAATTATATATTTTCTCTGTTCTATGAAGAATAAATTTAGTTATATTTTTTATTGTCCCATAAAAAATGAATTAATTTATTATTTTTATTTTATAATTATTTTTTATCATCATTTTATATTATATTAAAAAAAATTATCTCTCTATCGTTATAAAAAACATTTGCAAGAATAATTTTGTCAAAAAAAATACTATCTCCTAAAAAGTTAATTTTCTTAATTTACGTATTATTTATATTTTACTCGTCTTTTATGGGACAGAGAGAGTATTATGTTTTTAAAAAACATTTATATGTTCAGTGTATTTGTATATTATATTTTCTAATACAATTAATATATATAAAATATAATATATAATTATATTTTATTATGACAAAAAATATTTAAAAATTAAGACAATTAAACTTGAACAGAGCATAAATGGGAAATTTATTTTAAAATGAAAAGTAAATTTTTATTTTACAAAAGTCAAAGAGGATGAAATGGTTCAATTTTTTTATATTTAAGAAAAATAAGA
Organism: Pittosporum tobira; assembly: GCA_032359685.1. NCBI lineage: Eukaryota > Viridiplantae > Streptophyta > Magnoliopsida > Apiales > Pittosporaceae > Pittosporum > Pittosporum tobira. The sequence continues at coordinate 24,333 of JAUMHB010043211.1, forward strand.
GACTTCATAATATTATCTTTATGTAATACTTCTTTTCTTTTACTAAAATATTTTTTACTCCCTTAACTCTAACAACTTGTTTGTAAGTTCCAAATTAAATAGAAAATAAAATAAAATAGGAGAAAACATCAATTTTCAACTTGTTTCTCTTGTTTGTGAGATTATGAAATGATAGAGAAAAAAATGAGGCACTTTTCTAGCTTCTTTTTTTTTTTTTTTTGCCAAAAGTGACAAGATTTGTTCAAAAAATAAAAGAAAACTTGTTAATCTTTCATAATATAAATACTATCCTTTATTTATAATTGAGCAAAATTTATTTGAACTCTTGTGTCCATGTATGATTGAGGATATAATAATAATTTAATGAATTTTATTTTTTTATTTAAAATTTACAAGCACAATAAAATAATTTTATTAAATTTTATATTACAAACTCAAAAGCATAAAATTACCATAATACCACAGTAAAAATAATAAGAAAAACAGTAAAAAATAAATTTCATTGTGTGTATCCGCTCTTTTCTAATTATAAAACTGAAATGTTTATACCATTATTTTAAGAAGTTATAATTATTATTATTTTCATTTACACATCTTTTCTCACTTATCCAATAAGATGTTTTGATATATATAATGTAAATCGTACTATTTCACAATCTGTTTCTTCTGAGTCTTTTCAATTTTCTTCTCATGTGCGCCGCAAGGTTGGAATTGCCCACAGATTATTTATCTTGGTAATCATATATTATTATTATTGTCGACACTAATACAGTATTCCTTTTATCTTAAAATAATTAATTAAATTTTTAATACTTATTTTTTTATATGAATTTTAAAATATTTTAAAAATATATTTATGTGTGTTT
>JAUMHB010043212.1:0-15528 GCA_032359685.1 Pittosporum tobira
TTTAAATTTCGAAAAACTTAAATAAAAAGTTTACCTTTAGAACAAAAAATTTAAAAAAACTAAAAAAAAATAAATTGAAAATATAAGGAAAATTATTTTCTTGCAATTGTTTGGCTGAAATTAAAATTAATAGGGAAAAAAAAAAGGCCTAAAACATTTCCTCGAAAAATCTTGTGAAAAATACATGATGAAATTTGAGGAAAAATATTCCTTCACAGAAAATGACTGGTAGTGGAACATGCACTTTCCTGTACGACACCCAAACTCACATACATATATAAGAAAATAAACGATTATTTTTATTTTATTTTATTTTTTTCCTCCGTTATTCAAACAGAGCCTAAATCCTAGTGTATTAATCATCTCAACTTTCAAGTTTTCTGCAAGTTTCGACGTTAAGGTCTTGTTTGATTTTACTGATTATTAGTAATTATAATTTATTTTTAAAAATTAATTCATTTAACATTAATTTTAAAAAATAATTTAATTTTTTTTATAAATTAAATATAATAATACTATTAATTTATTTTAAAAAATTAATCAATAAATATTTTTTTAACTCAAAAAATATTATAATTAACAAATAAACTATAAACTATTATCAAATAAACTATACCAAACAACCCCTCAATCCCAATCCCAAGGACCAACTCCTCTCATTGGGCTCCTGCAAACGTCGCGTGCAAATTGTCTTGTCCTCTGTATTAAATTTTTGGTTTGAATAAATCCGGACCCCAAAAACAAACGTAAAAAGAAAGCAATAATACTAAATCAACTATTTTCCCAGAAATATAAAATATTCGACACATCCAATCATAATACAAAGAACTTTCAACACCAATGAGCCATATTGCATATTCTTGCTCAACAATGACTGCATTTCCTTTTTTAAAATTACATTCTCAAATCAAATACCTAAAAATATATTTTAAAAACCAAAAAAAAATAAATAAACGATTTAGCTTGCAGCAAAAGCAAGGATATTGAAGACCCAACCATCCTCTCCTCTTCCACGAAGTGAGAAAAAATAAAGTAGATTAACATACTGGTGGCTGAAAAGGTTTAGTGAACTTCAGGCATCATTTGCAGGAAGGGCACTTTCAATATTTGAAGGCATCAGGACATTAAAACCATCTGCAGCGGTAGATACAAGCATTCCTGGGATCTGTGTGTGCCAGTGAAGTTCTTTCAAGTCTTTTTGACCCTGTAACAAGTACCAATGTGAACTTTGAGGATAAATTTTCATTCCATGTTTATCCCTACGATAAGGAATGTTCAATATAGTAGTGATGGCATGATATTGTAATCGTCATACGGCATTATGTCATTTTATAGTATCATTAGTCAGAGTGGACTCTTTCTGTGGAACATAAAATTTTGAGAAATGAAACTTTTTTTGTGGAACAGTGTGAGTGCTTCTCATCAGGACAAAGTGAAAGACCACTAACCTGGTGAACAAATAGTAGTTGTGGTGGCAAATCAGAAGGGGCATTCACATGCTCCTTGGTTTTAGCTTTGAACTCGGCCTCCTCTTCTTCATCTCTTTCTAAAGAAAGATCCCATATCCTGAACAATTACGTTAAATTAAATGTTAAAATAGATAAAAGAAAAAACAGACAGAGGGCGAAAGGGAATGTTCTTACGTTAGTTGATTGTCTGCTGATGTCACGGCCAAGGTGGAGGCTTCATGCGGGCTCCATTCAATGGATGTAATAGGATGTTTATGGTATTCAAAATGAGCAACTACAGAGTCTCCTTCCTATGGAAAAACAATGGGCATAGTTTGTATCAATCACAACAGTCAACTAATTACTGACTATGATTAGACATGCACATCTTACTTACACTAATTCTATAAGAATAAATTGGAATGTGGACAAGAGAGAGAGAGAGAGAGAGAGAAGGGTGGGTGGGTGGAAGAAAAAGAAAGAAAGAACAAGACTGTGATTAGGGATGGATTCTTCTTTCTGTGTTATTACGAAAATACTTAAAGATCTTAACAAGTAGCAACCATCACATAAATTTGCTCACTTGCACGCGCGTGTGTTTTTGGAGAGAGAAATACGGAAGAGAATGTAAATTTGTAAAGAGAAACAATAACTTAAGCGCAAGTTCATAAGCTGCATGAACCACTTGAATTCAGCATTATTCAAGCAGTTTAGTAGACAAACTTAATCAAACCCAAAAGGAAAAAAAAAAAGTAGACAAAACTTAAAATTGTGTAAAGCTCAGGTCACACCTCATGTATATGAACAGCAGCAAATTAAGTAAAGCTTAAAAAATAAAAAATAAAAAACAATCAAGGCATAAATTAGAGAACCACTCTACATATATGGAATTTTACAAAGTTGATATTTATATATTTTATATTTTTATATTTCTTAATGTACCGAAGCAAGGGAACCCAGAGAAGTACAAAAAACCAATCTGAGTTATATAGAGATCCCTTGAGCATTGGATGAGATTTATATCTGCCTCCAGAACAAAGCCAACAAGAAAGGATCAAATGAACTATATCCTTGCAGCTGAAAGGAGAGGCAGTACAATTGGGTATGTATGTCCAGATGTATATACTATAATAAAAAGTTTGTACTTAAAAAAAAATAATAAATAAATAAATATTGTCTCGCATAATTGGATATAAGAAAAGCATTTATATACACACACACACATATATTATATATGAGCTTCAAAATGTTCAAACACATGTTGGCTCCTTTACATAACAAACCAATTAGGGCCAAGTGCCAACCAAGACAAAAGCCAAGTTCACTTCGTATGTAGTTTCTTTTTTATAAGGCACTTCGTATGTAGTTTAAGAAGGACCAAAGCAGACTTTGGCGATTATGATTACTTGCAGTACATAAGCCCTTCAGACCAAGTACTAACAGAATGGTTGGTCTTAGATTTACAGCAATATGAAACGTGTACATAAGCCCTTCAGACCAAGTACTAACATAATGGTTGGTCTTAGATTTACAGCAATATGAAACGTGTACATAAGCCCTTCAGACCAAGTACTAACATAATGGTTGGTCTTAGATTTACAGCAATATGAAACATTATAAATATGATTTCAATATATATATACCCACACACCTACCCACCCACCCACCCACCCACCCACATCAAGTGATCAAACAAGTCATACCTTAAGCAATCTAAGATCACGAATGGAGAATGTCCCATCATCACTTCCAGATGCCAGCATACAGCTCGCCAGCCTATATTGCATCAAGTCATCAAGAGTGTCGTTAGTCGGGCTAACACATGTACAGTCAAGTAGTCAACCCTCTGATTATTAGTAATATTGCATTCGAGCAAAACTTATTGTATTAACAATTGAATTTCCGACATTTTCATTAGACATTTTTTTGGTTAGGTAGACATGGTCTCAACTCCTACCTATGGGAATTGTACTACTTTCAAACAAATTTTCATTACCCTTTTCATTGGTAAAAAACATTTATCCAATATCAAACCCTAAGACATAAAAGTTCCCAACATCTTTTAAATTGGTATGGTTGGCTTGCTCTTGCATTAATTTTACTTGACATGATTCTCTCTCCACATATAAGATAAAAACTTGAAATTCTTACGTATACATACATATATATTATTATTTATATAATAGTTAATACTTCGTATTATAAGTTTTTCTAAATAAAATGTTAACTGTAAAGTACTAGACCTATTAGTTATCCAGGAACGAAAGAAATTGTTTTTCAAAAAAACAAATAGATTAATTGTTAAGATTATTAACTTAATATTATTTATTAGAGTGTCACCTAATATATATAACAAAAAGAAATTGAGTAGAAGAAAATTATCCGAAATTACCTGTTCCATGAAATAACATTAACATCTGCATTATGCGCCTTTATAGAAGCTGCTGGGGATTTCCCCAAACGAGTATCCCATATCGCAATATTCCCATCCACTGAGCAGGAGGCAAACACAAAAGGTTCTGTAGGACTCCACTGCAAATACAGATAGGAAGAAAAATTGTACTTAGCTAAACAACCTAAAAGAATCCATTTATAAAGCTTTTAAATTATGGACAAACTGAAACCCAAACAGATACAGCAATTACTTCAATAGTTAGACACACGTACTTGTAGATCTTCGACACTAGCGGTATGTCCCACAAATGGTTTGGCATCAACATTCCATGTTGTATCAGATGACGGTTCCCATAGATGAATAGCATTCTTGCAGTCCCCTATCCATTTATGACAATATCAAATTAAATCTTAATTTGTAATTGCATAGCAATCATTCAAGATATTCAGACAAGATAAATCAATACCAGACACAAGCCTTCCAGGAATAAGAGGATTCCAGTCTATGGCATAGCCTTCATCTTTATGCCCACCAAATTTAACTACTGGAGCTTGACTAGACACTGCAGAAGCTCCACGGGTTATATCCGTTTCCGAGTCTCCCAAAGCGTTTAGATGAGAGCTGAAATCCCATACCTGCTTAGTTGCAAATGTAATTTGATAAGCAATTGAAGAGTTAAAACAGGTATTCCAAAAAATATCATTCTTCCTCTCGGATTTTGAAGTCATGCTGCCCAAACAACATTAAACAAAAGTGCATAGAGTTTAAGCCTGACCTGAACGTGACCGGTATCTGCCCAAGATGCACAGATATGGGGGTTTTGTGTCATGGCTCGTATTCTATTCACAGATCCTTCGTGAAAGACCTTGCGGAGCTGTAGTTCATTAAAAAAAAATTTAAAAATATTTTGAGAAAGTTATAAAATTAGTGCACGTGCAGACAAATGACGGCACTATCAATAACATATACATAACTACAAGGAAACAAGACAATGCCTGTAAAACTGGTGTCCTAGATCCACCATCCGCCTCCTCATCTTCTTCATCACTATCACTGCTCTCACTCTCCTCCATAGCAGTGTCATTAGCGGTTGCTTTTGGCACTAGTGCACGGCTCTTTCCAGAAATATTAGATAGTTTAAATATTCCAATATAGTTCCAGGGAGATTTTTCTGCCTGTTGAAAGAAAACCTTACCAATCAATAACTAATAGGTACTAGAGTAATACATACATATGTGTGTGTGTGTGTGTATAGAGAGAGAGAGCTACAAAAATGAGAATAACACGGACCTGAGTCCCAGCAACGCAATACACGGTATGTGGAAACTCAGTTCGGACTAATCCCAACTTATCACGAACCACATCAAAGCTACCAAAATTTTAAAACAATATTAATATCCATTTTCATCGAAAGTAAAACAAAAAGATCATTTCACACAAACAGATACAAGCATGTTATATACATATGTATGTAAAATAACAATGGTTCCAACATCAAAGCTATCAAAATGTTGGACGAAAATTATTTCTACAACTTAAAATTCCAAATTTCCACCAAAAGTAAAACAGAAAGATCAAATTTTTACACACAGATATATGAATATACATACTAAACAGTTCATAAAGGACCTTAAACAGGGCCAGCCAATATTGAAGGCATGGAGAGAATTGTAAGCAGAGGCATCACACTGAAGCTCCTCCCCTTCCTCCAATTTGTCAACCCCTGGTTGCCATACTTTCGCCGGCAACTCCGGCGCAGAATTCGATGATGAAGAAGCTCCGTCCCCTTTCTTTAAGCCCTAATTATATCATGAAAATAATAATGAGAAAGTAGCCCAAATTAACTAATTTAACTTATATAAATGAAGTGTAAAGAGAGAGCAAGGATTACTTTGCTCTTTCGTTTGGCTTTTTTAGGGTTTTTGATACTCCGAACCATTTTCGAAAGGATTGAGAGACTGAAGAGTGAAGACGAACAGATGAATAAGATGACCACAAAGAGGGTTTTTGAGGTCTAGGGTTTTATCAACCCGATTAAACGGTTGGGTAGAGTGACTTGGACCCAATCAACTGGGTCGAAAGGATTGAGACACTGAAGAGTGAAGGCGAAACAGATGAATAAGATGACCACAAAGAGGGTTTTTGAGGTCTAGGGTTTTACTCAACACGATTAAACGGACGGGTAGAGTGACTTGGACCCTATCAACTGGGTCGGCTTAATCTAAGCCCATGGATTTAACAGGGCCTTCTTGTCAAAGAGGATTGTTTTTTGATCCATCATCAATGTTTTATTTTGTTAAACTATGATGAGTGAATTTCTTGGATCTTTATTAAGGAAAAAATTGTTTGTGTGGCTTGATTGAGTAAAAAATATTATATTTGGGCCAAATTGACAAATACTTTGATGAATTTGCATTTTCCTTTAATTTCGAGAAATATTTTTCTTACAGATTTTTTTTACAGACCACCATAACCGAAAACAGATGGACAACTTAATATTCCATTATTAAAACAACAAATGACTCAGCCATAGAATACAAACATATGACTCCAGAAAATAGACATGGACTTTTGCTGATGAGAATCCAAAGATAAGAATCTGATGCATTGACATCGCCCGAACCGAGACAGTTAAAGACTAAAGAATCTCAGAACCAGTCTTTAACTGTTGGCTAATACTGCATTGGCAGCATCATCGTAAGTTGTGATAAGGTTGGTCAAGGTTTTTGGTTCCTGAATATTGCATACCTATATATTTCATTTGTTTTATGTGGTAGAAGAAAAAGGAGTCGTTAATTTGAACTAACTACAGATGAACTTGCTTGATCAACAACAGTATAAACTGGAATAAAATGAAGTAATACTTTACAAATGCAAGAATATTATACAAGGACCTGCACAGTCAAGTAGAGGGCCATGAGCCACATTTTTTAAAATTTACATCAAAATCGTAAAGTGCAAATTGCTCGTAATCCCAGATTGATGATTGGAATAAACTCATCCAAACTTATTTATATGCATTACCGAACGAATCACTCAAGTAGAACAAGAAACTGGCTAAGACGGATCAAATGTATAAATCTCACCCCAAGTTGGTGAAGAAAGGATCATTTGCTTTTCTGCTGCTTTTCCTGAACAATCAAAATTTCCGGTTACACCACAGAAATTATATAAAAGAAAAGAAAAAAAAACAGATGCCAGCAATGTAACAGTACCTACAAAAATTGCGTATAAACTATTCAGCATGACCACGTAAAAGTTGTTTTAAGTTTTTCTTAATTGACATTTGCTACTCTTTTTCACACATCAGCTTGTAATTTTGTAACCAGGTTGATTAGTGTCCCTTTCGATAGATGCAGAAATTTACTAAACATATGTTCTATGAAACATGTTTACTCCCTCCGTTTCACAAAAAGAGATAGTTTTGAGTTCTAGGTTTGTGAAATCTTAAGATTCAATTATAATAGAAATGATTGATGGTTAAAAGGCAACGGTACACATACCTGGGTTCTCTCTGTCTAGTAAAAAGAACAAGTGCTCCAAAACCTATGACGATTGCAATTTTTATTGCCTGAAGAAAATAAAAATAGGCAGTAGCAGTTTAGCATCTTTTGCTTCTTCCTTTCTTTAATTCAGGACAGACAATCTTTCATCGCTAATGAGAACATATGTCCAAAAGTACGTGTAGATTGAACTTCATGGATAGAAAATGTACCCGAAATTATTATGTAACGGACGGAAAGTAGATTTATAGGAGTTTAAAGAGCAGAACTTTTTTTTACCTGTTTAACTGGTCCAGTAAAGGCATCATCTCCTGAGCTCTCAGGCTTTGATTTTCTCCATTTCTGTGTATTATTCTCACTTTTCTTCATCTCAGGATCATGCATTTCATGCTGAAATTGACACAGGTTAATTTATCTGATATTCTCTGTAACTACAAATATATCCTTCAAGATGATTATCATAATTTTAAATTGACTTAATATTCTTGTTCTGTGAGCACGGCAGTCTCATATAAGTACATTACCTCATTAACCCTTGTTGTTATACACAAATGTCTTGTATCGTGTGGGAATATCCATGCACCAGAACTTTCATAATTATACTGCTCATCTTGGTGATGTACTGCTGAGCTTTTTGAGCTAATTTCCTTTTCTCCTTCAATAACTAAATGGCCAGTAAAATCTTCCTGCACCTTCTGAATATTAGAAGGTTGGGGTCCACCTGAAGTCTTCTTCTCCATTTGTCCCAAAACTGTCGCTATTTTCGAAGTGGATGATTTCATCAAACCTTCAGATGAACAGTCCCATTCTTTTTTCATTTCCTTATGATCTGATTTCTCTTCACTGTTGATGCTGGCATTTGCTCCTTTTGAATGGTACTTTAATGCGTCTGACTCCATTAACTGCTTCTTATCACCAAAATCTTTATCAAAACTATCATGCTTTCTAGTTTTAATGGTATCAGGAGGAATTTTATGTTCTCCTGGTTTCGAAGATGATTTCATTAAAGAAACTTCAGGTGATCTTTCCCGTTCTTTTTCCATCTCTTTGTGATCTGATTTTGGGACACTCGAGATATTTGCATTGGCTTTTTCTGGATGGACCTTTGATATACTCGGCTCCATCAACTGCCTGGTGCCCAGAGATGGTTTACTTCCACCAAAGTCTTGATCAGAATCAATATGCTGTCCTGTTTTCATGTTCTGAGGTGGAACTTCTTGTGACTTCCCAATAAGGAAAGGACTTCTGAACCTTCCTCCTGAACTTGACTCTGCTGGATTCAACTTTGTTGTATCTTTGGGTCCTCCTGTACTCGGGAGTACTGAATCCCTGGGCTTCATTGACTCTGCTGGATTCTCAAGGCTCCCTGAACTGGAGACTGCTGCGTTGTCGAGCCTCTCTGAACTCAACTCTGATGGAATTTTAAGGCTTCCAGAAACTGATTCTGCTTCTTTAGTAACATGCCCCAAGTCCTGATCCTTTAATGGACTTTCTTTTACAGCTCTAGTTGATTGAGATTTTCCTGACACTTGTATAATTGGAGGTCTCCTTTCCTGCTTGAATTCCATATATTTGCATTTAATATAATGGCTAAACAAGGAATATCAAGTACCACTCAGTTCCACAAAAAGATCGCTATTTGTAAAAGTTTTTTGTTCCACGAAAAGAGTTCCATTTCATTGATAATAGTGTAAAATGGTAGAAGGTAGTCAAGTTTAACATTGTAACACCATCATGCCACTACTACTAACTAAACATTCATTGTATTTAGGGGTAAACTTGGAAGAAGAAAAAAAGATATTCTTAAAGTTTCCAAATTTTGCAAATGGGACTCTCTTTGTGGAGGGGGGGAAGTATTTAACTTGAAAACCACATGAATAATACCCCCAAAAGCTTTGACAAGAAATACCTGCACTAGGCTAGTTTCAAAGGCACTAATCATTTTCCTTACGCTGCTAGGTGACTTTCTCAGTGGATCCTGCTTCTCATGTTTATCGACGGAATTATCTTCCAGCTTAGAAAGAACTGGTCTATTCTTCACAGAGACAACTGGTGTTGAGCCTCCCAACATAGATGAATCATCTTGTTGAAAAATGGGTGCTGCAAGAACATCAGCATGTGGTGACTTAATCCCTGAAGTCATAGCAGATGAAGAGACTTCACTTCTATCTGTAGCGTTCTAAAACAAGGAGATTGATGTCAAAATAATTTCATAACATGTTTAAAAACCCCCTCAATTTCACAAACAGAGTCCCATTTGTCAAATGTTTTTGTTCCAAAAAAGAGTTCCTTGCTCTTAAATACATTATCACATCATCACCACTAAATTAGACATTCAAATGGGTAAACATGGTATCCTTAATATTTGTAAATTTACAAATGGTATTCTTTTCGTTGAATGGAGGTAGTATTTTATTTGGATGAATAATAAACTTTTATAAGGCAATATGATTAGTCCTTAACTGGTAGTGTTTGCTTCTTTATAGTTCCTTCTTTGCCGTTGTTAGATTGTAAATCTTTATATGAAGTATCAGGATTTGATAATGGACCAGCTTGCTTGGCCTCACCTCCAGTGCCCAATGCGTTACCATGCAAAATGCTTATTTGTAAATCTTGAGAAGACGTGGCACTCGGAACGTCTAGAAAAGCCTTTCAGAAATGGTAAAACATAAGATCGAATAATTTATATAATGATTATTTCCTGAAATATTTCTTTTCAGCTACTTGTTTTTCTACTGTTTCACTTTTTAATTTCAGTTACATCAAGCAAGATCAAACCTGAGACCTCATGGTTGACGGGAGATGGTGATGCAACTGAATCACCAACACCACTAACATTTTCTGGATTTCTAAGATTGTTATTGAGAACCTCCCCTTGTTTCTTTTTCTTCAATGCCGATTCTCTCTATAGGAAAAGGTAGGTAAGCTTGAATAAAACATGGCACCAACCAAGATATAAGAAACAAGTCATCAAAGTAAATCTGTTCCAATTTAAAATTCAAATTATTTACTTGTTATATTTTTTGTTTGCTAATAAAATTATTAGGTTTCGCAGATTCCACAGCGCTGATCCAATCGATAAAGCATTGCTATGGAGTGTGAGCATGAAATAACATTAAGAATGAGAAAATTAAAAGATTTATAGTACCACACTGCGTATTTGGCTACGCTCATCTTCAGTGAGAATGAATTGCAGCTTCATATGCACCTCCCCACCTCCTTCAAGGGGAAATAAGTCATCCCAAATACCCTTTTCGACGATTGACATGGACTGAACACCTAGAAGAGGAAACATATATACATGCAACAACATGAACTCGAGGGAGATAAAAAGATGGAAGGGAAGACTGGAGAGGGAAAAATGATAAACCTAAATGCGAAATTTCATTCCCCTCAGCATCTTGAAGTGTAACAATCAAATTATCACGCAAGGTCGATAATGGACTGTACTATATCAACATTAGTAGCGACTCATTAAGTTATAACAAAGAAAATCACTGCAAACATAAAAAAGAAAAAGAACTAAAATGTACTTTGAAAGTTGGAATCAATTCAAAAACCTACAAAGTGAAATCCCCCTTGTCCCGTGATTGATACTCTCTTTTCCCCATTGAAACTGCATTGTATAATATAAAACATGGGTTAAAAAACCATTTCATTAGAGAGAAAAATAAAGAAAGAAGGTTAATAAACAGCTTACCCTTTATGAAAATTGATGAAGGGGATGATGGTGATGGTGATGAAATTCCCTTGAAATCCAGGACTGCAGTGATCCAATTGACATACACTGTAGTTACTTAAATACTAGTATGTTATGAAGAAAAAATTTCGAAGTTCTGTTGAAGATTGGAGTAAGTTTTAGGTACCTGAAACCTGAACAATTCCTGGCATTGAAGATGGAGCTATGTATCAGAGGGTCTTCTGTAGTTTGTAATCAGTGTTTTGTGGATTTTTCTCGAGACTAGTGGGAAATTGGGATTGGGTGGAAGATTGTGGATGTGGTTGCACATAGAGGGAGCGAAAGGGAAAGGCTAGCTGCCAGCATGCATTGTGGGGGTCCATTAAGCTGAGAGTAATTGTTAACCACCTCAAATTCTTGAAAACCAAATCTCTCCTTTTGTCTCACTCCTGAATCTTAAATTTATTGCCGTAAATTCAAGAAGATTAACCCAAAATGGAAAAGAAACAAAAACATATGCAGCCGGGAATAAAATAAAGTTCAGCTTTATTGATGATGCTTGTTCATTAAATCTTGGGTTTGGTTCTCTATAGTCAGAACATGACCGAGAGTTCTTAAATATGCAGAGACGGTACCATTACTACTACGTTTCATTGTTTCACCGACTCTTCAATCGACTGAGTCACCAATTTTTAACCTCGAGAATTAAGTTTGCCATTTGGAGTGGCTCCAATTAATGCAGAAATGGACAGCTTCTCAAATAAGTATAACAAACAGGAGACAATGTTTGGAGACCACACTTCAAAAGTTCTATGAGTAACATGCCATGCATCAAACATATAAGAGATTAATTGTTGAAAATTTTGTTAAATACACCCAAAAGAAATGTTAAATCCCCATTTTCGCTCCGTTGTAAATGTAAACTGAGATAACCCAGATTACAATGAGAACAGTAGGAGCAATTTTCCATGAGACTCGCAATTCCAAGATCCTAGCAAAAAAAAGGCATAAGCATTGAAATATCACTTGCATATTGGCCATGATAAGAGCTCTAGAGTCTAAAATGCAGTAACCAGAAATGTGCCATATGCAAGCTTGAAAGCGACGAGAACTGGCATGGAAGGTAACTGCTCATGAGAGACCCATCCGAAGAGTCATTAAAACTACTGGTAGTATGGACGGCCCAATACTTAGTAGATTCACCATTCTCGGTAAGATTCCTGGTGAGAGGAGTTATCAGGGGTACTGGAGATATCTGCAAAAGAGCTGGCGTTTGGTGACATGAGTACCTCCTTTAGGCAGTAATGCAGCTTATGACTTTTTGGGGGAGCTTCAATGAAGAAACCAGATTCACTGATCTCAACCATATGGAATCCCATTAATACACAAGACCACAAATTTTCTCTGAAACTCTCTTTTCACTTCCCAAATAGGAATAGAATACAATTACGTATCAGTTATAAATGAATTCAAAATTCAATCATTTAGTAAGGTTCTACATGACATTGATGTTTACATAAGTCGCAGCCTCCTAGGGGTACCTTTTGAAGGAGCCCACCATTCAAGTAATATTTCCTACGTAAGTTGTAACAAAATTTGTCAGCATATTATAGGATCAGAATCTACGGTTTGATTTATGCACAAACTACTTGTAACAACAAGGCTTTCTCTCTATCAATTTGCTTCCCTCTAAGATCCTTGGGGTTGACTTTCCTTTCCTTACAGTATTACTTCAATAGCTCACGCTGCTGATTTTCAGAAATGGGTGGGTCCACCTTCACAGGCTCCACATTGGTTAGGTCTTCAGACTCGTTGGAAACTGGAGGGGTTATATTTGAAGTAGAAGCAGACCGAACCTTGGCTGCAGTTTTAGCAATAGCTTCCTCGTTGCCCATACTCTTTTTTTTGGGTGCAGCAAACATATAAGCTGCAAAATATCAAATGAAGGTTAGTCAACAAAGAAGTCAAAGAAGGAAAGTTCAAAATTATATATATGTACGAACTTATAAAAGTTAGTTATGAAGTAATGATTAGTAAGTTGAAGGTCATCAGAGTCTGTTATATCAGTTAGAGTTAGTTTTAGTGGTTGTCGAAGCAGAGAAGACAAACTATATCTTACACGTGGGATTGATACAATTACACATGTATGATCTCTCTCACATGTAAGATGGTTTAAGTTTTACCAAACCAGATCGAGATTCAAAAACGGCTGTGTCGGAGTTTCAGCATAACAAATCAAGATCTCTAGATTTAATTGTTTAGTAATCCAAAAGCACAACATAATTTCTTTGCACTACTTGTACCCATTACTTGTTTTGATTGAGAGTTAAAAGAAGGTACGGTCTTGGATGTAAAAGTTACACAACATTTTTTTTTTGGCACTTGGCAGCATCAAATTTGTTGTAGACAAGAATCAGACTCCTTCATTCCTCTATAAGTTGACACAGTCACTCTTTTTGGTTTTACAAGTCTATAAAAGTTGTTAAAATTGTTGTTTTCCTTGTCAGCAAAAAGGACTTTGTTAGTTTAGCAGCCATAAGAAAATTGACAAATGGTCAATGTACCAAACCCATAAGAACAAATATCTATCTATGAGTCCAGGAGGACCAGGACTACAAATTTTCAGTTGATAAGTCCATGTATCCAGGCCTGCATATCCTTTCTTTTACGAGAGTTGTCCTCGAGAAGGATTAGGTTCTTCCAACCAGATGACGCAAACCATAGCAAGCGGAAGAGCTAGAAAAGCTGGACAAGTAACTAAGAATTTCTACCTATACGATCAAGCACTCAAATATTCATACCTTTAAATTTTAAGAAATAACATGGTTTCATGAAGTTGTAAATCTAATATCTAACAAATTAAGATGTCAATACCAAATATATATATAATATCTGAAAATATTAGATGTCCATAACTAGTTAATGTTCACTGGTTTCATGAATATGTAAACTGTAGTACTGCGATCTGAAAACCTTAGATGTTTATTGAGGGAGAGAAGTGGAAAAAGTAAGAAACTTGATAAAATAGAATATTAGCTGTGCGTGGAGGTTTAAGTGACCACTAGAAAGAGCTATTCCAAGTTCTAAGGGAACTCGATAAGCCTAAAGCAAATTGCTTCTTAACTAATTAGTACATTTGCAATAGCCATTGTAAACAAGCCGTTTGATAATTGATATCAACAACCTAAACAGCAATTACAGCAAAGCCCCATTAAAACACTATCATTACCAACTGCAAATTAAGTAACAACGACCAAATCCCACCTCCACAATGTTTCTGAACAATCTGATAAGGAAAAGCTTAATTCATCGTTATAATATGTGACCAGTGGATCTATATCAACACAAATCCTAACAGTTTTCATGAGATTGTCTTATAAGATAACACCAATACACATATCGGCAAAACATATCAGCAATTATATATCATCTTTTTATTTTGGGTAAAATACAATTAAAAGTAGCAAGTTTATGATATACAAATATAGCTATTAGGTAACAAAATTAGCTAAATAATTCGGCAACTAAACAACATTAACAGGAACAATCTCATTAGGCAATAAACGTGCATTGTGAACATTAAATTGAAAAACTAGGGTTACCAAAAGTCCAAATATATTTGTCTCTATCTATGCGTATATACAAGTATCGGGAGAGGAGATAAACCTCCGAGAGCGAGGTTGGAAATTATGAGAAAACGCCATACGAATTTGTAGCGCAGAGCGACCGATTCCTTGGGCGGCGCAGGCGGTGTAACCATTGATTCTGATTTGTATCACGCCTGACCACCACCTCTTTCCTTCCTCTCCCTCTCTTCCTGTATCTATTATTGTTGTCTCTCTCTCTCTCGGCTTTGGTAATGGCTTTACTGGAAATATGCTCCTATTTGGCAACCTAAATTATTCGTTAAGGCAAAACTACGCTATAACTAATGAGGAAGATATGATTATATTAAATATGAATATAATTTAAAATTTAATTAAATATTAAGATTTTATTTTTAAAAAAATTATTGATACTCAAAACAATTTACTTGAAAATTTTAAATTATTTTAAATTAATTTATATTTGCATTCAAATCAATAATTAAACGAGATAAAATAAATTTTATTTTAAATTTAATAAATAAGTCAATACTTGTTTTGATTTAATTGGTTTACGTTCCTAATTTATATTGACCATAACTAGAGCATGTCTTTTAAATTCAATTGGTTTTAGAATGAGAGTCTTAATTAGTTTGTGATGTTTAATAATTATTTTAGCTATATTAGAATTTGTAGATACACAAAAAAAAAAAATAAATAAATAAAACACCCAACAATGTATTTTCACATATCAAAAATTATGATTACCTTTTTGTTTTGTGATAAGTCTAAGGTTTTAAATAAAATCAAATGATTCCGAATTGATTCAAAATTGCTCGGCTAATAAGTCGATTTGAAATATTAAGTAGTAGAATACGAATATATTTTCAAATTTGATTAATTACTTGGACCATATCAA
>JAUMHB010043223.1:0-18121 GCA_032359685.1 Pittosporum tobira
AATTTAGGGAGATTCCACTATCACAACAGAATAAATTTTATAACTTGCATGGTAAACTAATTGATTTAATTATGAATTGGTAGGTGAAGTCGAAATATTAGCACACTTTCTTATTATTGTCAAAACCCTAATTTTATTTATTCAGTGTTTAATTTAGTAGTTAATTTCTTTATTCAAAAACCAAAACTTTATCAATCAAAATTAGATAAGTCAAAGAATAGTCAAGATTGGTATATAATTGAATTCAATCCTCGTGGGATCGATATTTTTACTACAATTTGATTAGTGTACACTTGCACTTTGCACCTATCATTAGGGTTTAATGTCTAAAATTGCAGAAAACTCAAGGTCAGAAATGAAACATTTTATGAAGCTTTTGTATGTAAAATACCGATTATGTCCTTCATTCGTTCAATTAATTACATTGCGTTGATTGGAAGATTCAATTTCTAAAAATGTATGAACATTGAGGTTCGATTTTAAAAAAAAAAATTGTCATGGTTCAATGTCTAAAAGTAATAAAAATACATGGTCAAAAATATTTTTTAGCGTTTTTGTTTTGTTTGAAACAAAAGGAATGGAATGGGGAAATCTTTCATATTCTTCCAATTCAAGCCACTCATCTAAATAATGCTAACATGGCTCTTTGATAACTAAATTTTATGATCAATCAGTTGAATAGGATTTCATAGCGTTGGTTGCCCAACATCCTCAGTTTTTTTTGGCCATGTCTCTCCAATCTCCCCCTAGGTTTAAGGCTAGGATCAAAAAGACCCTTGCGGATTTAAGTTACACGTACAACTTGCTCTGATTATTTCCCACTTAATTTTAAGGCACGAAAATAACAGATCTAGTGATAGGACAATGAGGGTCACTAATTATATATCTAATCGTTAATGATATTTTTATAATCTACTATATACACCAATTATAAAATATAAGAACATTATTGATTTCTAACAAATTAACTTTAAACATTTTCAAATTCAAATTGACATGAATTTATTAGAATTTTGAAAAAAAAATATTCTTTTATAACTAATAGTAGCATATTTCAAATAAATATGTAATTTAAAATTTTAAAATATTGTAAATCAACTTTTCAAAAGTCAATAATGTTTGTTTTGCATAAACAGTTGGTTCTTGAAATGCATCATTTTAGCCTTTACGACATCAAAAGAAACAGAGAATGAGTTTAATGCTTGCAATTTACTGCGCTTTAGGGGCATTGTATGTATATCTATGAGAGACATTTTAGGCACCACACGATCTTACAAACTCTAAGGTTGTGACAAAGTGGTATCAGAGCAAAACTCAGTCTCGCGTGTTTAATCAAGCCACAAGGATGGAGGTACTCGGAATCATGGAAGAGTTTTAAGTGTCTCGAAGAGGAGCCTCAAGTGTAAAAGCCTTGGCAAAGATTTGTACCTCGTATTCCGCTTGAGTGGACATGTACATTGAGTGATCTTAGGAGCATTGTGGTAACAAAGAGTTCGTGGGAAATCTCAACAAGTATGGCAATCAATGATCAGTTCGCACAGACAAACATCATAGGCAGTTATGTTTTGTTCAAGTTGGACAAGCGCCATAACACCATTGTTAGTAGCTTATAGGCATATGATAGGTCACACATGGTGTTTAATACGAGCACAGAAGACATGTATGTGGAATGTTGTTGTTGGTTGGTGTGAGTAATGTGAGGAAACTCCTAAACGACCTCTACAAAGAGGGTGTGGGAGAATTTCACTGATCATTTTCTCAGGCGCATATGAGAGGGTCTAAATCATTATAAGAGATCAGTGTTCCTTGCATATGTACTAACAACATATTTTAGTGTCAATACAGTTGAGTAAAATATTAGTTATTTATTGTAAAATTACATATTTCTTATTAATTGTCATAATGATAAGACTTGTCTCGAGACTTAAAGATAGTATTGGGACACCGCGTGATTTTGCGAACTCTAATAACATCGTGACATTATGCTCATGTATTTAGGAGGCTTGCAAGGAGGGACAAAAATACATGGGCTTCAAAAGCTAGGGTCCACGTGATGTCTTTGTGGTGACCGCTCTCATTGACCTCTACGGAAAATGTAGGAGGCTTGATGATGCAATGTCCTTATTTTACGAATTGTCCAAGATGAGGTCAGCCCCCTGGAATACTGTTTATGTCATGTCTTGCAATTCATGGTTACGGTGAGACATCTCTGCAATTATTTAGGAAAATGTTAGAAGATGAGGTCCAACCAGATCGCATAAGCTTTATATCTTTATTATCAGCTTGTAGCCATTCGGGCTTAATTGCTTAAGGTTTGTGGTGCATTGATATGATATATGCACCATAAATATGGGATCAAACCGTTGGGTAATTTGGCTTACCGCTTATTTAAAGTTGATTCGGAAAAAGTTTTGTTATCAAAAACTTAACTCAAATGTTGGAAAATAGGAGCTGGTAGATCACGTTAGATCCTTAGCTAGAGACGAGGGATTACGTAAACAATAAGTTTGAAGTTTTTTATACAGGAAATAAATCTCATCCCCGATGTGAGGAAATATATAACGAGTTGGAAATTCTCAATGGTAAAATGAAGAGCCTTCCAGATTATAATTTTGTGTTGTAGGATGTTGGGAAGGATGAGAAATAGCATCTACTTATGTAAGGTTTTAAGTTCTAAAAACCTAATTTATTCTAATTTTGATTTAATTAAATATGTCATAATTGTTGTCCCTAATTACACATTATAATATAATTTATGCATTTGAAGTAGTCTCATGTACTGAACACATAAATTATAAATTATATATAAGTAAAGTGAAAAATGTTCTCAATCTTAGATGAAATTAGACATATCATTTTAGTAGATTATAATACACTTAATTTGATGACTTGTCTTAGTCATAATAAGCCGAGAATTTAATTTACTGTGTCAGTGTATTTTTTAATATAGTTATGAGAAATAATATATTTAAAAATTATCCCAATAAATAATTTATTCATTACTATTAAATGCAATATTGGCACTTAATTCTGAAGAAATAATGAACTTAATATTATTGGCTCTTGCATATGGAATTATCACTACTTCTCCTAAGAACCCTATTCAGATCTTTAGAACTTGCGAGTCTGTGGAGATTGCCACAATGCAACTAAGTTCATATTATCTCCGTCTTGAAAAGGATGATTAAAATTTTTTATACTTTTTAACACGAATTTTAAGATACTTTGAAATATATATATATATATATATATATATATATATATTTTAACATATTTGTATATCATATTTTTTAATATAATAAAAATATATTAAACCTTTCCCAAATCATTCCCACAACACAAACACCATATATGCATAGCCCATCCTCCTCTATGTCAAAGTTCAATTATTTACTAAATAACCATGCATAATCATCAACTATAGATCATTTATGTCCTCTAATAATAACATAACTCACAAGTATTCTTAAAAACCATGGAGCAAGTCTAAGTTTATGCCTTCAAATTTAAGACCTTGCATGATAAACAATCTCATTCAATGGACCTCCCCTTTTGTGGCTTTTAGTCCTTAATTTCCCTTCTCATTAGCCTCAAACTAGTAAACTTTGATGTTAACTTGAATATATTTAAGGTTTGATGGGTTGGATGAGGGTTATAATGTTTGGATTTGCTTGAGTTTTGTGACGCCCCCATTTTTCACTCAGAATCCACGCGTAAAACTGGTTATTAGATAACGTTCTCAGCATACTTGAGTAGTCAATATTTGACAACTCGCCATGTTATATCTTACAAGGATCTCACATATGAATAAATATACACACAACGGAAGCGATAGTATTTGAATAATAATATGCATTGCAATAACAGGGGTCTAATATGAAACAACATCGTATAACATATATAATTGAAAACATATTAGTCAGACAAATCCAAACGTTCTAGTAGTACTCTAACTTTTCCTTGTCTTTGGAGGACTCGCCTTGCTCCCTAATCTCTGGAAGGTTTACAAAACACAATAAATGAGCGATAGGGCTCAGCAAATAAACTATTCATGTTTTGAATTTAAAACAATGTTCCTTCCAGTCAAAAGGTCAAAATGATAGTTTTGAGTCATAAACAATTCATTTGAAATTCATGAGTTTGAACAATGAATTTCCATAATACGTGCATGATTAGCGAAGTAAAGTACTATCATGCAAGACAGCAACTTAACAGTTGAATAATTGAACACCAATTCATTTCATTTAACATTTCTGCCCAACACATATGTTATAAAGTCATCCTCGACACAAAGTCAAGTTTAACTCAAACTCGTGCCCGTATATGTCACAACTACAGGGTTTAACCATGTAGGGTCCCGACACACCGGTCTTTAGCTATGTTCAATTTTCGAGTTTGAATAATTCATACGGTTCATAATAACGTTTCAAATAATCATGACATGTCATACACGAATGATATGTATGAACATTTTAAATAAGCATATTAATCATGCTTGCATATCCAACAATGTATAAGCATTCAACTCATACAATCATGGCAATCACGTATAATGAATGCAGGATTATATGAAGCTGAAGTAATTAGACATGTATAAGTGAAACAATTAACTTATACAAGTAGGGTATAATTTAACTTGCCTTAGCTTAGCTTCCTAGCGTTCCTTGAAATGCATTTGCTTACTTGTACGCTCCCCTCGTCCTTTCTTATACGGTTTCTAAATCAATAATGACCTAACGTCAATAACTTCGTCTTAATATCGATCGTTCACTCTCAATTAATACTAAGCAGCTTGAATTTTCTAACTGAAATGACATTAAATGCACACAAAAATTC
Source organism: Pittosporum tobira (assembly GCA_032359685.1). Lineage (NCBI taxonomy): Eukaryota > Viridiplantae > Streptophyta > Magnoliopsida > Apiales > Pittosporaceae > Pittosporum > Pittosporum tobira. The sequence goes on from JAUMHB010043223.1 coordinate 4,837, forward strand.
AAAGGGCAAAATCGTTATTATTTGGACGACTCGTCATTTGATTTACCACGTACAATTATTCCTCGTATTTATCCCGGGATATTTTCAAACCCTAAAATACATCATCAGATTTAATTATACAATAAATGATAAATATAAATAATATACAAATTTTAACTTCGTGAAAATTCCCGACTCGGTGGCATTGTTTGTAAATAAAATGGTCGGTGGCATGGAGTAGGGGCATTTTTATAATTTTTCCAACCTAAGGGTAGTTTGGTAAATTGACTATATAAGGGTATTTTGGTAATTTAGACATGAGGAGTATTTTGGTAATTTAACTATCTAGGGGTATTTTGGTAATTTAACCATCCAGGGGTATTTTGGTAATTTGGCTAACTAGGGGTATTTTAGTAATTTGGCTAACCAATGGTATTTTCGTAATCTGGCTAACTAGGGGTATTTTGGTAATTTAGCTAACCAGGGTATTTTGATAATTTGGCTAACTAGGGGTATTTTGGTAATCTAGCTAACTAGGGGTATTTTGGTAATATAGCTAACCAGGGGTATTTTGGTAATTTCACCCTCCTTATGGCATTTCAATTCACTATTTTTTCGTACTGAGTCCAGATCTTCGATCATTTTATGATTTTAAACACTTTTTAACTTTTTAGTCAAAATGACCAAAATGCCCTTAAACATAATATTTGTCAAAATGACTCAAATGCCCTTAGGCATATCTTTGGTCAAAATGCCCTTGAGCATAACATTTTTCAAAATAACAAAAATGCCCTTGGTCAAATGACCAAAATGCCCTTGAGCATAATATTTGTCAAAATAACCAAAATGTCCTTAAGCATAATATCTTTATTTTAATTAAATTTTATGTAATATAATTATGCAGAAAATAATTGTCATTAATTGAAAAATAAAAATTTTATTTAATAAACGTTCATTCACAAAAAACATGTCCTCACAAGTTTGGCTAGGTTTTGGTAAGTTGCTCTTAGTTCTCTTTCTTTCTCTTTCTTTTTTTCTCTAGCTTATTTTCTCTTGGATGACAAATGAGCACATGTGATGACCCGGTCTCCGTACACTTACTAGACTCATATACCGGTCGTCAACTTCTCTTCAGACTTCCATGCTTACAATAAATTACAACCATTTTTTAATGACTTTCTAACATAATTTAATTAATATTATAATTTTCTAAGAATAAATACAATATTTAATAATTTTGAATTTCTTCATGTCAGCTTCTTTTTCTCGGGCTAGACAAATCCCCAGCGTCAATCTCATTCCACTATCTCTCTATCTAGTTCTCGATCCGATCTTATCTAACTGCAATAAAATATTCAATAATAGCAAGGGTGAGCAATTAAGCTCAACAAGTACATTTCAAAAATAAATGAGTGCAAGCATCATAAACTTCGTAAATTATTCCATTTTTGAACATAACAACATTTACCGCATCACAGCATTATGAAAAGTGAACATGCATAACATTCCACGTAGCTATCATTTACCGTCTCATTCCCTGCTTAGTTTTGACACACAGTACATACCAAACGGGAACCGTCAGAGAATGTGCACATCTCAAAGCAGGGAATTACGTCATGCTCCATAAGACTCGCTCCTATGGGATCCCGGAGATTTTACCGGTCTGACCACCATATCATTTGCAATACTCATCATTTCATTAAAAATAATTTCATGCTTGCATAACATTAAAAACTCGAGTCATTGGTCCATTTTTAGAAAAATATGTGCTTAAAGTACTTTTATGAACATTTAACATCCAATATAGAAATCAGAAGTGTACTTGCCTGTAATGCTTAACTTACTCCGGAAAACGCCTTGTCGGTTTTACGAGTTCATCAACAATCCTTAAACAACGAAATAACTCCACATTAGCAATTTGGTCCCAACCTTATGAGATTTCTACTATCAAATTAATTCTTATTCTTGGGCCCAAGCTACATCATTTCAATGCCTAGACATTCCTATGAACTTCCTTTAAGGTTTGGCTTGCTTTAGCTCTACGTTTCAAAAAATTACTGTTCAACCTGCTGGTTAGTCTACGGCCATACTTACAGCCATACGTAAGCCCATAATTCCCCGTTTTAATTCTATCACATTTTATACTTCATGAGCTTCGCATGAGCACAAGAACCACTCAATTCCGAGTTCGTATGAAAAAGATATAACTTTCCAAAATTAGAACAATTTCAGAAAAATATGCTATGTTTTAACTTATAGCAGTGTACTTTGGGCATTTTACAAAAATACTAACTGACCTTCAAAAATGATAAAAATCTCCATAAATACTATAAACATGTCCAAATATTCCTAAAAATATTTTTATGGATTTTTGATAAACACATTATTTTACATATCTTCCCAAACTTAACTAAAAATCCAACTTCCTCTGTTTTACTTTCTCTGCACTCTCTGTACTTAAATAGACATAACTTATTCTTTACAGTTCCTGTATTATCATAGTATACTTTTTCAAAAAATATATTTCAGTAGCTACATTTGAATCAAAAAAAATCAATTTCCGACTCTGTATGAAAACGTTATGACATTCTGAATTCCAACAATTTCTACATAAAATCACTCAGGCAGTGTCTTGCAGTAGCCTACTTCAAGCATTTTTATAAAATAGTAGGAAATTCCTTTTTAATGATTCTTTTGGTAAAGTGTACAAAACTTATCCCAATTTTTACACCAAAATTTTCATAATTTATTCTCATGTAAGCTGTTTTATCCGCATTTGTAAAGTTGGTCCAAAACCACACTTTTTCAGAAATCCGAGATGCTACTGTTCTTGTTTTCTAGCATTTTATAAAAATAGTAACCGACCTTATTTTCTCACACAACCTTCTGGAGATATGTTACTTATCAAGTTAACTAACCTCAAAAAACGTTTTGTGTATAAATCACATGTATATTATTTTATAGAGATCTTTGATCACAGGCTGCTGATTCCAACTCTAAAAATTATACATGCTGAAAATATGTTTCATCAGAAAATTAGCAGCTACTTTCAACAATTTATTAAAATACCAAATGAACTCTAAAAATTATTAAACTTGGTTGAAATCATCTATACTTATTCAAGTACTTCCAATAATAGTTTCATGACCATTTGAAAAGTCAATTAATTTTCGTGCAATTTGTGAACAGTAACTCGTAAGTCAAAAATTCCAGATTTTCAGCATGTATAAACTTCCTTTTTGCAACAACCAAATTATAATTCATCAACTAGGCTATCATTTATACTCATAATCATCATCAACTAACATTAAAGATAACATCTTGGCCATGGAAAATAAGAGTTTAGTTGAGAAGTTATATCTTACTTGAAAAAATCCTTTCTTCGTTGAGCCTCTCCTACCCTCTAGCTCATGATTCTCCCTAGTTTCCCTACCACCATGGCTCTCAACCTCAGATGTTTGAAATTTAATTGAGTTCTCTAGCCAAGTAGAGGATGTATTTGAGTATATGAAGCTTTGATCTTGGCTAAACATACAAGATTTGCAAGGGCTTCTTTGTGTTTTTCATTTTCTCTCTCTAGAACTCTCTCTCTTTTCTCTCTTCTTGCCTCTCTTTGGCGTAAATGGGCTCTCCTCCCCCTCCAAAATCTGCTGAATTTCTTATAAAATAAGAAAAAAAAATCTTTCTTGGTGAAATATCTATTTTGCCCTTGGATATTTTGGAAGGAACCATAAGAATTTGACACCTCAATGGCACTTTAGTCATTTCACACCTTTATTTAAAAATTACCATTTCTTCCCAAAAGGTTTGGCTGAAATAATTCCTAAGCCCTCTCTCCTTTCAAAATTTCAACCATATCCCCCTTTTGACTTAGTCTTTTACTTTGGCCCCACCTTAAATTCCCATAATTTGCCTTAGCTCATATTCAAGTTACTTTTAATCCACTTCTTATTGAAAACTTAATTAGATAATTCAACTTTGGCCGGCTTAAAAAATATACTTTCAAATTGCCTTAAAAATTAATTAACTTCGACCTCTCTTTTTGCTTCTAAAATCTTGGTCATTCCTGAGAATATGCTTGATCCACTTATTCAATTTCTCTTTAATCTCTACTTAATTTAACTTATCCCAACTTAAGTTTTCTTTGATTCATATTTTCATCCAAGTCCAAAAATCGAGTTAATTTGGCCATAACTTTACTAAATACCCTTACTTGGGCTATTTTCTTCCACAATGTTTTGACCAAAAAGATTCATTAGCCATTATCAAACTTAGTTTTATCCACAATCTAAATTCACTTTAATCCAACTCATTCATCCATTTACACTTTAACCGATCCATAATTTATTCAAATCTTATTCACCGTTTTTGGTTCGTTTCTTACTTGAGGGTTGATCAATTAAAATTTCTAGAATCGGCCATCAATTATAAATTATTTACTGAATGTGTATAAAATTTACATTCTAAAAGCATACTTTATTTTCATGACATTTGTTTAAATTTCTGAAGTCTCACAGCACAAGTCTCCCTCTTTCCCCTTGGCTGAATTTCATATGGGAGTGTTAGTGGTTTGACTTATTAACTTGAGTTTGGTGGATCCAAGGGTCACAATTTCTTACCTCCAAATCTAATTGATGGTCAAGATTGGATGCTTCTTATTCTACTAAAACAAGACACCTACACTAACACTCCAAAACTCTCAAACCACACATGCTTGACACCTCCAAGATTTATGGAAGTAATCACCACGAACTTAACACATAGTTAAGCAATATAGTAATTTCATAATTCAAACATTTCCAAATCCATTATTTTCCACCAAAACAAAATGATGATCATCACTGGGCCTCCTATAAGCTAAATTTTGACTATGACACTATAATGGGCTTGTCCATGCATTTTTACCACTTTGGTCCACAATCTAAGCGACTTTTGGTCCACAATCTAAGCGACTTTTGGTCCATGCATTAACCTAGTTTTAGTCTACACTTTTTATTCAAGTCCAAATTCTCTTGAATCCAAATCCAAGTAAAAATTCCTTAAGTCATACTTAAATAAAATTTCTTCATTGCACTCAATTAATAAAATCTTCTACACTTGAAACTAATATACATAATTCAAAATAATATTCATAAACCTTTAATTATAATTTCTAAGGTATCACATTGAATCATTTGAAAAATAATATTAGTTACAAAAAATAATTTTCTAAAAAATCAAACCCATTTATGCTAATTTGTATGCGAAAATGTTCTTAGCTAACTTTTTGAAAGTCAATAATGCAATTATAATTTGGAACGGATGTAGCAGTATATTTTAGTTAGTTTATAATAGGTTAATGACAAAATTATACTAAAACAAATATTTATATATCTCTATGGTCAAAATAGATACATAAATTCTTAGTCAACATGTATTCAGTCCAAACATTAATGAAATTGGACTGAGACCCCAAAAATTTGATCGAAAACCATGTAAATAAACTGTATTTTTGACTTATAAATTTTATAAACATTTAGTAAATTATTTATAATTGATGGCCGATTTTAGAAATTTTAATTGGTCAACCCTCAAGCAAGAAACGAACCAAGAATGGTGAATAAGATTTGAATGAGTTATGGATCGGTAGAAGTGTAAATGGATGAATGAGTTGGATTAAAGTGAATTTAGATTGTGGATTAAACTAAGTTTGATAATGAATTGAGCCACGGAAACTTTTTTGTCAAAACATTATGGAAGAAAATAGTCCAAAAAGTAAGGGTATTTAGTAAAGCTATGGCCAAGTTAACTCGGTTTTGGACTTGGATGAAAATATGGATCAAAGTAAACTTAAGTTGGGTTAAGTTAAATTAAGTATGGATTAAAGAGAAATTGAAGAAGTGGATCAAGCACGTTTTTTAGAATGGGCGAATTTTGGAAGTAAAAAGGGAGACCCGAAGTTAAGTAATTTTATAAGGCAATGTGAAAATATATTTTTGTAGTTGATCTAAGTTAAAATTATCAAATTAAGTTTCAAGTAGGAAATGGACTAAAAGTAATTTGAATATAGGCTAAGACAAATTATGGGAACTTAAGTTGGAGCTAAAGTGAAAGACTAAACCAAAAAGGGGAATATGGTTGAAATGTTAAAAAGAGAAAGGACTTAATAATTATTTCATCCAAACCTAGGGAAGAAATGGTAATTTACAAATAAAGATGTAAAATAACTAAAATGCCCTTGAAATGTCAAATTTTTGTGATTCCTTCCAAAATATTTAAGGGTAAAATAGATATTTCATAAACAAGATTTTTTCTTCCTTTTTTATAAGGAAAATTCAGCAAATTAAAGGAGAAGGCACCCCATTTTCACGCAGAGAAGGGAGAGTTCTAGAGAGAGAGAGAGTGAGCTTCCAAAGAAGTAGTAAACATTAGCCATTTCTAGCAAAAATTTACTCATTCAAGTATGAAATCAAGCTCTCTACACCCTCTCAACTCTTAGACAAGCAAGATACCACCAAGATGGAGGCGCAAGAGCTGTATTAAGGGGCTGATTAGAGAGGATTTGGAGGCAAGGAGGCAAGTGGAGCAAAGGAATGAGTGGATCTTGCAAAGCAAATCAAGAAAGGTATGAAATTTCTCCTAAATTATGATTTATATGGTTAGAATTAGGTGTTTATGATGTGTATTGAGTTGGTTAAGATCATGTATTGATAGCCTAGTTGATAAATTATAAGTTAGTTGTTACCAAAGGAAGTTCAAGCATGCTGAAAATCTGAAATTTTTTACTATGGGTTATTGTTCATAAATTACACGAAAATTAATTGGTTTGTCAAATGGTCATGAAACTATTAGTAAAAATACTTGAATAAGTTTATATGACACTCACCAAGTTTCGTAATTTTAGGAGTTCATTTAGTATTTTAATAAATTGTTGAAAGTGACTGCTATAAATGTTCTGATGAAACAGATGAGTTATAATTAGCAGCCTACGATCAAAAATCTTTATAAAATAATATACGTATGAGTTATATACACAAAACAAATTTTGGGCTTAGATAAATTGATGAGAAACATATCTTCGGAAGGTTTTTTGAAGAAATAATGCCGTTTACTATTTTTATAAAATATTAGAAAACAGAGACAGTAGCATCTCGGATTTCTGAAAAATTATGATTTTTGGACCAACTTCGGCAACCTGCCAAAAAAAACGTACACGAGAATAAAACATGAAATTTTTTTTGTACAAATTGGGATAAGTTATGTGAAGTTTCCCAAAATAATTAATTAAATATGAAATTTTACAATTTTATAAAATTGCTTGAAGTAGGCTGCTGCAAGGCATTGCTAGAAATATTTTCTGCAGAAGTTTCTGAAATTCAAAGTACCATAACTTTTTCATACGAAGTTGGAATTGGACCATTTTTGAGTCAAAAGGAAACTCTAGAAGTCTAGTTTCTGAGTAGACTAATATCACAGTATTATGATTTATTTAGATAAAGTTTATGAGACTATTAGTGCTACTGATGCAGTAAGTCAAAATCAACTATTAGTGGAATGAAATGTTAAAGGAGATTTAAGGGTCTAGAAACCTTGAAATAACATTTTTAAGTCCTTTTGATGTTAGGGACTGACTTTGGGAAAGCGAGAAAAGTTCATAGTATTCGAGTCAACGATTCAAGGCAAGTACAAATCTATCATTTTCTATAAATGTGTACATGAGTATATTTCAAATGAATGTTTTGCATGAGTTTTTAAATGAAGGTTAAAGTGTGCATGAAAAATGAGATTTTGTGAAAGTTGTAAACGATGCATGATTTTAATGTGAAAGTTCAAACATAGCATGTTTTCAAAACGAAAGAGTTGCATGAGTTTTCATTACTTGTGCATGCATGAAATGTTTAAGAGAAAATGTTGAGTATTGCAAATGAGATGGAAGACCCCATGTGGAACGGGTCCCATGGGGAATTCGATGAGATGATGAACCGGTAAAATTCCGGGATTCCATAGGAACGAGTCCTATGGTGCAGCACGTAATTCCCTGCTTTGAAATGTGCACAATCTCTGACGGTCCTCATTTAGTCTGTAATGTGTGTTAAGACTAAGCGAGGAATCGATGGTAATTGACGGTAAAGCTGAAGGTTAATGTATACTCAGTGACGGTAAAGTTAAATGTTAAAGTATACTCAAATTTTGCATGATGTTAAGCACAATTTAAATGTTAATCATATACTGAATGAAGTTATTTTTGAAAAAATTAAATTATGAATGAATTGCATTGTTTTAGGAATGTACTTGCTGAGCTTTTGTCTTTTAAAGAAACATTGAAGAGCAATTTGTCACTTTTTATAATTTAGGGAGTAGAGTGGAAAAGTTGCATGTGGTACATTTTGTCATATATATATATATATATATATATATATATCTGGAGTTCCCTTTCTTGGATTCTTCTTTCCTCCCGTATTCATTCATTTTAACTGTGCAAACTAGAGCATCTTGTTCTTGTGGCGATTACTACTATTAGGAAGGTTTTGGGACATGCAAAGACCAGGAGGGTAGCAGAAGGCCTCATTTTTGAGTATACCAAGAGTGTAGCTGCAGAGGTATGGCTCTCATTTTTCTTACTTTAAAATGCCTAATTCGTTCAAATGTTACTACATTGACTCGGATATAATGTATAAGAAATCAAGTTTCTCCTCACTCCTAAGTTCAGAGAAGCTTCACTTTCATATATTTGTTGGCAGAGTAACTCATAATTGTGATAGCAAATGGATACTGTTTTCCCAAAAATTTTGACCGTTGTGTAACATGAATTTTAAGATTTTTGAAAAATATATTAAAATATTTTATTTTTATAATATTTGTTAAAAATATAAGAGAACTCGGAGTGTTTTTCTGCATATTTGTCTTCTTCTTTAGCCAATTCTAGATGGTTTCATACATTACTTTTATGAATACATTATATTTAAAGTACTAAAAATTAAATTCATAAGGCAATGATACAACCTAAGTTCTCTTTTTTTCTTTTATTTTCTTGTAAAAATTAAATTCATAAGGCATTGATACAACCTAAGTTCTCTTTTTTTTCTTTTTTCTTTTTTTTTTTTCTTGTTTTTCAAAGAAATGATGAGTTCAAAAACATTTTTGTTAGTTTCACAATTTTTCTCAAATGAGAATGCTGAGTCTAACCATCGTGTGAGAAAGAACTTGTGGAATTAGATAACAACACATGTGGAAATAATATTTATTTTGTTTGAATACTTATCACTAATTTTAGAATAGATCGAAAAATAAATAACCATCTAATTTTCGGATAGAACTAGTGATACAATGATACGAAATTTGCACTCTATTTGTGAGTAGAAGAAAACAATAGAATAGAAAAGAAAATGTAAGGTTACTTGTGAGTTTTTTGCAAAAGAAAAACAAATGAAAAAAAAAAAAAAAAAAAAATCTTTTCAGATTTGACTAGATTTGCCGGGAAAAGAAAAGCTCTCATATGTCAACTTTTCCTTATACCTATATTATCCTCGTCTATCCGTGTCTTTGCTCTTCCTCTTCTTCCTATACCAGAATCTCTAGCCCACACCACCATCGATCCTTCCGTCAAACCTCAATCCCTCCGAAATTTCTCTCGATCTGGATCTCCCTATAAAAGGTATGTCGGTTCAGAAGCTTAATTTGGCTATCCATGAATGTATAAATTGAGAGAAAACTAGGGCTTTTTCCCCAATTCGAAAAAAGTCGTTATTTTTTCGTATTGAAGACCACCTATGATGTATTGCAAATTCAGAATTTTACATAGTCACGATTGATGTGGGTAAAATATCGGTCTAAGATTATAGTACTTCTTTCAGAGACAAAGAACAGCAGAGACACGAAAACGGTCCGAAGCAAGGTGCAAAGGCCAAGCCGGTGATTGAGAGGAGGCTTCAGCGAAATCAAATAAAAATATCTTTTTTATTTATTATATTTTATTTATTTGAAAATAAAAATATAATATAATATTTAATTTTAAATAATAATATATTATTTATTTATATTTTTAAATTGAATAGGTATTAAAAATAAAAATTTATTATTATTTATTATTTATTTATAAATAAAAATATATTATTTTTTTAATATTTCTTGTTTTAATTTGTTTTATGTCATTTTTTTTTTCTATCCAAACTTACAAACAAAGTTTAAAAAATTGAAGAAGGATAAAATAATAATATGTTATCTTTTCTTTTCTTTTCTTTTAAACTTACAAACACAAGAAAATAAAAAAGAAATTTAATTTTCTGTCACAAACTCACAAACACAAAATAAAAAATTTATTAACTTTTTTTTTTATTCTTTTTTATTTCAAAACTTACAAACAGAGTATTAATGACCAATAAAATGTGCTCTAGTTTCAATTTCTGTAGCACCTGCTTTATTTGCAGTTTTTACCGTACACACAGAATGTGGATGTTGACAACAGTTCAGCTCAGCTAGGTTAGGGGTAGGGTCATCTTTATTGTTATTAGATGGAAAAGAAGAAATGAGTAGAGAAGAGAATAGAAGGGAGGTGATTATGCTACTGATGTTAATGGATGCATCCATTATCCATATGGCACCACTTGCTACAATTTTCTTTCCCGCGACTTGCACATGCGTGCATGCGCAAACACGTATATAAACCACGAAGGGAGTATTTATACTCCTTCCATTTTAAAAAAGAATAACTAAAGTCTTATTAACAATATATCAACTAAAGCAACATAGTTGTGGTTGACTTATCCGATCAAAACCTACATAAGTACGATGAGATAAAGGCTCCAGTTAAAAACTGTTAAAAAGCAACAAGTGACACGGCCACTAACAAATTTTGCTAAGCAACAATCATAAGTGAATTTTGTTATGAGATGGATACAGTTTAGATTTTGTACGTAATGATAGATATATGGTTGTGCATAAATACTCTACATTAATATTATATCATTATCTTGAAAATAATAAAATCTCTCAGTTTCTCTCTCTATTCATCTTTTGCTACACAACCTTTCTACTCTATTTCCATGGAGATTGTTTAGCCCTTCGATATCCAAATCTTAAGATGGTATTAGAGCTTTCTGCAAATATTTGTTATATATATATATATATATATATATATATATATTATACAAATATTTTCTCTAACACATTTGGCGCAACTTGACTGTTATAATTTTTTACCTAAAATTTTATATCCATGGTTGGTCCATTTCTAACTCGAGTACTTCTTCAAACACAAATCAAAACAACAATGCTCCACCTCGAACACTAGCGCAAACTTTTGCTGAAGTGATAATAGGAAATCAGAATAACTCTCATTTTGCCAATATTTCGATTGAATAGAATGTGCATCCTCTGTTTCTTTCACAATAATGACTAGCCATGAGTGATCTTGATCGCAAAGAAATTGACTAGTTCTGAAAACCATGGACTATGAAACCCGTCTTTAGAGATTGTTCTTACGGCCAAAAATACGTTGGTGATTATTAATAGTTCATTTCCAGAACTAGACTTTGGCTAATCTTAATTTCCTTACTCGCAGCAAGTAAACGATATGGTGATTCCTTAATACTATTTGTGAAAAAAAAAAAAGCATTGGAATGAATTATATGCATAGCACAAAGGCTGTTTAGGATAAATTGAATGAAAGGTTTGCTAGTGTTTATGGCCACAAATATTACGAAGTAAAGAAAGAGATTACAAAAACACTTTAGACATCACTTTCAGTTGAATCTTATTTTCACAAAATGAAAGGTTTATTGGATGACTTACATACTTAGGAGCCTATGTTCAATTATTCATGTGGCCCCTTGAAGGAGTTTGTAGCTCATAAGAAAAAGTCAAGGATGATTCATTTTGTCTTAGGATTGCATGATAGCTATATCAACGATCGTGGACAAATCCTGATGATGCGTCCCTGGCCATCCCTAAATCAAGCCTATTCTCTCATCAAGCAGGAAGAAGAACAGAGGCAATTACATTTTGGCCCTTGTTTCATATCTCTGTCAAAAGCTTAACAACTGAAAATGTAAAAGAGCATCATTCACCAAACCATATGTCCTCGTACCCCTAAAGAAAATCAGAGAGTTGAGAGATGACATTGAAATCTTCTTGAAAATCTTCTTGAAATGACAAGGGCTCTTAGATTTCATTTTGGCTTACCCCTTAAATTTTGGGGTGAATGTCTTCTTACAGCCACTTACTTTATCAACAGACTTCTTTCTATTGTTTTGACATATAAATCACCTTTTAAAAATTTATATGGTAAGCCTCCATTGTATAAGCATCTCATAAATTTTGGTTCTCTTCATTTTCACTATGTTCATCCACAAGATAAATTAGCTCCAAGGGTTGTAAAATGTGTTTTTATGGGAACAAAAAAAGGCTATAAGCTCTATGACATTGCCAATAACAAATTTATCATTTCTAGGCATGTCATTTTTCATGAAACAATTTTTCCTTTTCTATAAACAATTTCACCAGTAATTCCATCATCTTCCACACATCCCCATTAGAATGACATAAATACTCCTCTTCTAACCGCTCATAATCTCTCTCAATTCGCAACTCCTCCCTTTTTTGAACTTGTAAATTCAACTAATCTCAGTCCTATTTCTTCTACACCTCTTGTTCTTGATTCTCCCTCTACCGCTTCAGCTAATTCTACACCTGAATCTTCTTCTTCTCAAACAACTCCACATCTTATTCTTGTCCCTATTATAGTATCTGATAGAATCAAGTCATAGCTTGACTGGATGAAAGATTATATATTGATAGATAAAACTTCCATGTAAGAACCCAATATTTTCAACATGTTATTAAATTTATTTATCTTTAACAGTATGGTATTTTGGGGATAAAATAAATTGTAGGGTGCTAAATTCAAATATTGGTTTCCGACAAAAAGAATGTCAACGTTAAAGTTAGGGAATATTTGTTCTCGTATTATGCGCCGCAAAGTATTTGTGGACCCCACAACGGAATACGTGTGGACCCCACTAATATTCATCGGACGACTTTTGAGACGCCGTAAAACTCAAATGGTCAATAATTATTGGTCTGTCACTTTCCACTATATTATTACTTCGACAAATGTTGCAACAATAGTATGAATAATTGTGTGTGTATATATATATATATATATATATACACACTTGATGTTGATGTATCCGATAAATAATTTTCTACTATTAGTGTCAGTAATTTTAAATATCTATAACAGTATTGGAAATAATTATCAAACATGCTAATATTATTTTAAAGTGTGGTATAGTTGGATATATGAAGGTAATTATGATATAACATAGCT